>BDMV01000001.1:40344619-40471058 GCA_008326285.1 Oryza officinalis | reverse complement strand
GCCCCACCCCAACCACCTATACCACGCTGGGGTTCCCGACGACTCAGTCACGTGTGTGCGTCATGTGACCAAGGCGGGCACGCCACGCGGGAGGCACCCCCGGCCAAACCTAGGCACCCGAGGCCCTCCAAAGGCTACCTGCCTCACGACTCTCCAATGTGGTATAAATGATCACAGTAGAACTAGTAAGAACAAGCCGGTCCAAAATAAGGCATGTGGTAAGTACGTAGGGTGCTTGATTAGATGTCAAAATGTTCGGTCCTTAACGACCTAGACGGGGCTACTTGCATCAGGGGAAACCAACCTCCCATCATCGCCCTATCACCCGCCCAAGTCCAACATATTTCATCAACCATTATTTAGTGTAAGTGCTCAAGTTTTATGCCCAATAATGCAAGTTGTGTATATACCACAATTAATAGCACTGTCCATCCCTATAGTTCTCTTAGCACTAAGCATGGCTAAGCATTAATGAATAAGACATCCCAAGTGATCCAAACCAGTGGCAATAGGGTATAAGGACAGCAATATCACAAGAACTAAATGCATAAATAGGTTCTACCCATACACCATAAACCGACAATATTAATATCTAGGCAATGCATGCATATATATACGTATAGATTGCAACCAAATCATTTTTAGAGAAAGCATAGGTTCTATATGCTTAGGTGCTTGCCTTGCTGCTGAGGGTAGTCACTATCCTCCTCTGGATATGGCTCGTTACTCTCTGGAATCTCCGAATCTATCGAAAAGAAGCAATATGCGAATAAGAGCCAAATAAACATGCACATGCAAAATGATCAATAAATTATGAAATAAATACAGTGGGTAGATCATATTTTAACTTGAATTTAGGTGAAGGAATCACCAGATTATCACTTATGGTTTGGGAGATATGAAAATGACAAGCTCTCAGGTGCTGAAAATAGCAGTTATGTAAATATTAATGTTTCCTTTAGTACATTACGAGTAACATGCATTTCAAACCAAGATTTCATAATAATGATCACTTTTAGAGTAAATACATCACTCAAAGGTCCTAAGAAAAATTATTTCACAGCTATATGTGTTGTCATTATTTATATATGGGTTTTACAAGTTAAAATCATGGGAATGCTAATTAAACTTCTAAACAAGATTTAAGAGGTAGTTTTGCCAAAAACAACTTCACGACAGCAAAGAGTACTAAAATATAAGCTCAACAAAAATGGTTTCACAATTTTAGTTTTTACCAATAATTTCTTACGAATTTATTAAGAGCTAGACCACACAAGCGATACCTATAGCTATTTATATTTTTACTTGGAAAACCAGTACAAAAGTTGGTCAATTTTATTTTACAACATTGAAGAGCTCAGTTTTATGAATCTATAGGAATTTGGTTCACTGAATTCGGAGTTCATATGAATTAGTTATGGAATTTTAAAGTTCATACCTCTTTCAGCTCAATAGCTAGCTCAGAAATCGATTTCTATTTTCACTCCCCTTTTCTCCAACTTCCACCGGACTTCGCTCACATGGCAGCAACCTGGACGTAGGGTCGTGCGAGGCTAAGGCCTCGGGCTGATGGCAAGAGACGTAGCAAGGCCTCAGGCTGACGGCAAGAGACGTTGCCTAGGGCTGCTTCAACCGAAATCAAAAGAGATGAACTCGGGTGAGTTGCAGCCACCTTCTAGCTGCAGCAATGGAGTGGACAACCTATAGAACGTTGCTATAGATGTTCAACATGGAGGGAATTCAAAAGAGGCACCATGGATGAAAAGGAAGCTCACCAAACGGAGGAAAACAAAATGCTGCTGCTGCAGCCCTGCAGGCTGAAACCACCACTCTCTTATTCCATCTCGATCTCTCTCAACTCTCCATGCATGTGCAAGATGTTGGGATGGATGGAAAGCTTGGATGATGGGGATTGTTGTGGTCTAACATGCAGGGATTGATCTTGGGCTATTGGATGGGATTTGGGGAGGAGAAGTGAGATGAGAGCTCAGCTTGAGGAAGAAAAGAAAGAACAAGTAGTGAAGATGAAAGGGGAGGAAGAAGAAGGGGTTTTCTCTCCCCCCCCCTTAAGTCCTGAGGTGGGAGCACGCCCATGGGTGTGTTGTGGGGCTAAAGAGGCACCCAAGGTCAGTGACAAGTGGGCCCAAGTCGTGGCTGTCTTTGAGGATGAGACAGGTGGGTGAAAAACTGAGTATAGATTCATTCTTGCAATTTCCAGGATTTATTTTCTTTCCCTCTCTTGGTAAATTCGATTTGACTAGGTAAAACTTGTTCAACAATTCAGGAATTTGGTGTGGTGATAGGTGTTGGTTTATAGGTTCCATTTTTCAAAGTTTCACACATAAATTCCAAGTATTTTAAATCTGGTGAAAAGATGAAATTGGTTAGGCTGAAAGTTATATTGAAATTTCAGGAGGTCAAAACGGAGAGCTAAAATTCCACAAAATTTATTTTTGTTGGTGATAAATAAACTAGTATTTGAATAAATTATTAAACATGTATACTTCTGTTCAAGTTATTGTTCAAATAGAAGTGGTTTTAATTTTACCGATTAGAGTTAATTTTGTTATCGCATATGATCAATTTGCAATATAGTAAATATGCAATCTAAAGGACAATAATTGCACTTCTAAATACCTGGTTATGAGCCTAGGGCTGTTACAATGTATATAAAAATAAATTATGAAAACATGGAAATATGGAGTGAAATTTTTAGGGATAATAAAAATATTGAACCTAATGCATTTGTGTGAAATTACAAAAATTCTGGATGAATTTTAAATTGAAAATCACTCAAAAATCGGAAAAATGCAAAAATTCACTATTCATCGACCGCCAGCTGTTCGACCGGGGGTCCCGAGGCCGTCGAGTCGCCGCTGCCGCACGTCGCCATCGCCGCTCGGCCACTTGGAGCCCCGTGCTGCCGTGTGCCGCTCCGTCCCTCTCTGCCGCGCCGCGCCGAGTCCCGTCGCCGCTCGCCGTCGCGTCGCCGCTGCCGCACTGACCCTTGCGCCCCGAGCTCTCCCCCTGCCGCGCCGCGCGTCCCGTCCACCCCGGCCTGCCGTGCGCCGCGCACATCACCATCCATGGAGCCCCGCGCCTCCCCCTGCCGCGCCGCTCGCCGTCCCATCGTGCCTGTGCCGCGCCTGCCACCCCGCGCCCCGTGCCGCCACGCGCCGTGCCTCTGCCGCGCCTGCCGCGCGCCGCGCCCGGCCGCCTCGAGCCCTGCGTCGGCCGTGCAACGCCACCCCGCGCGCCCCCCCGGCCATATAAAATTCCCCCCCCGGCCTCCCCTTTCTCCCCGCCCGCTCCCCCTCCGTTTTCCCTATCTCTCCCCTCTTCTCCGCTCTGCTGCCGCCGGCCGCCGCCGCTGTGCCGTCGCCGTCCTGTTGCGCTGCCACCGCCGGTAAGCGCCGCCTCCCCCTTCCTCCCCTCCCCCCTTCCGCTGTCGGTGCCGCCTGGAGAGAGAGGGCCGAGCGAAGAAGAAATAGAAGGGAAGGAGAGGAAAGAAAGAAGGAGCAGGAGAGAGAGAGCAGAAGGAAAAAAAAAGAAAAGAGAAAAGAAAAGAAAATAAGGAGAGAAAAGAAAAAGAGAGAAAAGAAAAAAAAGAAAGGAAAAGAAAAAAAGGGGGAAATTAGAAAATAGAAAAAAAGTAGAAAATAGTGAGAGAGAGCATTTAGAAAATCAGAAATTAAATTTAGACACAAATTTATATTTGGGTTGAATCGGTTAATCCGTCGTCGATTATTTTAGAAATTCGTAGAAATAAATCGGATTATTTACTTAATTAGATTATTCATTTAATTGATTAATTCTTTAGCGGGTTGTTTCGTCGATTATTTAGACTTTATGTAGGTTTTGCGAACTCGCGTATATAATAATCGGATGATTTATTCGTTGGATTACTTCTAAAACTTCCAAATTAGTCGTGCCTCTCGTTATTTATTTAAATGTCTATTTAGTCGTTTATTTAGTTAGTTTTACTCATTAATTAGGTTATCCGCTTAATTAGCCGTTGCGATTATATAGTCAATTACGTATCGCCTAGGGTTAATTATTATTATTGGCATCTAATTTATTCGGAACCATTTAAACTAAATCGGATTAATACTCTAATCGACTAACGTAAATACTTTAAGGACCAAAATGAATTTAAACTTGGAATTTGTCCATTTCATAAATAATAATGAAATCGATATCGGATTCAACGCTCTCGTTCTATCCTTTCTTTAATCGGATTCTGCTGGGTTTTAATTGAATTATAATAGAATTCAATTTCTTTCGCACGTAACTCTAGACACCGAGGGAGTTGCGAGTCCGCCTGAAGATCAAGACCCACAGGGATTCGAGCAAGGCAAGTCATCACTAATCCTTGAACTATATTGATCCCAATTGCGAACTTACTTTGTTTACAAATAAAATTGCATGCGATGATGAATATCCCACTTGTTATTATGGCCATACCTTTGATTATTGTTTACCTTATTCCCTTGTACCCATAAATGCGTGTGATGTTCCTAGTCACTTATGACAAATGCTTAGTAATGCTAATCTAGATTCATGCATTCTCATATTTATTAAAGGCTATATGCCTGGGCAATTACCTTAGGGAAGGTAATTGATATGCGGCATGTGGAGACATGAGCGCCACATTGCCATGATAATGATTACATGATTTGTAAAAGGAAAATAAAACTAAACAACTATTTTTGACTGGGGCGGCTGGATGACTTGGGTGGTGTCTAGTAAAGGCTAGTGCCGTCCCTGCTCAATTAAGGACCGAGCCATGAAGCTAAGCATGAAACGACTCCCGTACAACCGTACTTCTCGAATGGGCATAGACCTAGCGGAGTAAATAGCCGAGCGGAGGCTGCGTAGTGGTTTTCTTGATGTGTATTACACTTGGCTAGACTCTAAATTCTTAACCTATTTGGGATGGGTATGCATAATGACTTTTATGTGCTAGAGGTACAACTTCTCGAGAAGCGAGAAGGGGTAGAACCCAGAAAACCATGACGATACAATGGCGGGAAGCTATCCTTGGAATCACAATGGATGGTGGATAGAACCATCGTTGCTTAATGAACTATGGTATTAAAACTTGATCAGTCTATGCTAGTGTCTTAGGCTTGTGAAAAGAATTGCAAAGCTGGCTTTACGCAAAAGAACCACAACCATTCTTTGACTATTCCCTATCATGTGCATCGTTATTGTGGTGGCTTGCTGAGTACGGTTGGTACTCACCCTTGTTATATGCAAAACATTCAGATGCGGGCGATGAAGTTCCTGAAGACCCATACGAATACTACCAGGAGGGTACGGAAGACGATGGCGCTCTGTAGGTCTTAGACTCGGTCGTTGCCTGTGGCAATGGCGTGACGCTGCCTTATCTTCGCTGCCTTATCTAGACTCTACTTTTGTTTGTATTCCGGACTGTTTGGTCCCCTGTTCTATACGATGGCCTTCGGGCCTATTATTGTAATATTTTGCATAAGACGATTGGTGTATGCACTCTTAATAATACGGCAATATAATCGTGGGTACCAGACTACTTGATCCAGGAAAATGGTACTATGAACACGAGTGATTCCTGTTACAAAAACGGGGGTCCACAGAGCTGGTATCAGAGCCATACGACTGTAGGAAAAGACCAAACGGCGCCCCACCCCATTGTAGTTGGCTAAAGGGAGGAATCCCCATCTAGGATTATTTTGAAAAATAAAAACCTTATGTCTATAAAACAAAAATGTGTTTTCACTATACTCTTGTCTCCTTGTCTTTAAAAAATTTGTTTTACTTTCACTTCTCCCTGACTCTGGTTTTCTTAAATATAGATGGCAGGACAAGGTCAGAACTGAGCTTGGGAGGTTGAGGTCCCTCGAGAGGATGGATACGTCTTGCAGCTACGCCAGTTGATGTGGTGCTTGAGATACTCAGACTTACCCATCTTCAAGAAGAAGAGGTTCGGTACGGGAAACCGTTCCGAGTGGGAGGCTATCGTGATTATCAAGCCCCGCGTTATGAGCGAGCTAGAGTTCCGCTTGCGAACGCGCTACAGGCGTGACACGGTGGAGTCTGCAGTTCTGGACGTTCCCGAGAGGCGTTCCTCCGCCTCAACACCGTCCATGGAGCCGAGGCGGCAAGGACTGAGTTTGCACATCACCTATATCGGGAGGATGGCAACTCCGTCTGCACGGTGCAGGCTACCCCGTGCAGCTACAACCCCATGGTGACCCATCTATCCAGATGGGCTGAGGCCGCAGACGACTGTTACGAGGAGGCACTGCTAGAGATTGACGAGCAGCAGAGACGCACGGGCGAGCTCGAGGAGGAGCACCATGCTTGGGGCAACGAGGTTGACTCGTTGAAGGCCCATCTCCAGGTTCACGGCGGGTAGTTCGAGCAGCTCTTGGACCAGTACAACGCCCGTGGCGAGGCCATGGCCACCCTCAAGGAGAAGCAGAGGAAGAGCCAGAGACAGGTCAGTCAGCTGGAGGAGCAGCTCCGTGCAGTCTCAGTTACCACTACGGCTACCTCTACTTCCACTGTGCCACCACATCCTCCTGCACCGGCCCGCTACCACTACTACTTCCTCACTCCGCCGTGCATGGCCACCTTCCACACCTTACTGGAGGAGGCTGGCATGCTGAGTAGAGAGCCTGGACCCTACCCGGTGGAGCCTATTGCTGCAAAGACGGAGCCCACACCGATAGCCACAGTTGTTTCGTCTGAGCCCGGTTCCGAAGTGGAGACTCCGATCCAGATCGACACCGACCCAGAGGCTGAGTCAGAGCCAGAGGAGATCGAGCCGGATGTCACCGACCCTTCGGAGGACGAGACTCCCACCTACCACGTCACCTTCGCCGGAGGCCCTCGCACCCTCAGCACTGCTCGCAAGAGGACACAACCCCCAGGCAAGAAGCTCAAGTCAGATCCAGAGACTGTTACCACTTCCGAGCCGTGGGGACTCAGGTTCGCGTCCGCCAGGGACCACCCACTTCCTGCACCCGATTCCTGTGGCTGGCTGGACGACTAGCCAAGAGGTCCACTACTGCTCCGATCTCGCCTTGGATAGTTTTTGGATTGCGAGACACCCGCCCCCTTATGTAGTGATGAGTAGATAGCATTTCACTCAATGGTGTCCTTTGGACTATATTCTATAGGTGTGCAGTCGTAGGTATCATGATTATGTACTACGTGTGAACTCCGTGATGTTTTATGATATTGTGTTGTTGTGTTGCAATAAGTTTATTCCACTATGCTTGCCACATAAAAGATCACATCGAAACCACTCCCAAAAAAGGGATAAAACCATGGGACTAGTTATATATTGGGATACCTACCCAAACGTTCTATACAGATGGTTCACCGACGTCAGGCAACAGCCGCCAACGAGAACCCACTAGAGCCCAACCCCACCACGTCAGGGCAGCTGCGCACCGGTGAGCTTCTCGCCGGCAGCAACGGCGAACGACGGTGAGTTGGACGGTGCGGCCAACAGAGAAAATGTTGAGGACCTCCTTGCGAACCCGTCGGTGGTCATTTCATCGCTGGAGATGGTCGGAGTCGACGATGGCAATGGTGCAAGCGGCGACGGTTTCGGGGTGATGTGCCATCTAGGGCTACGGCTCGGTTTGTGCCAATTACATGCATGCGCGCGCATCTACAAGGTCCCTGGAGACTTACCCGACATTCCCCGTGGCTTGGCGAGGGCTGGATAGTGGCGGAGACGTGAGGAACTTCCCGGCGGCGGCGGAAATTAGCAGAGCAATGGCGGCAGCGCACTTCGGCCTTTGACCTGCTAAGAAGAGGAGGGGGACAGCTCAAAGATCACCTAAGGATGCTCCATGAGTGAGGAATCGAAGTGGGGCTCACCGGAGAGGGAGGATTTGAAGATGGAGCCCAGCGGCCGGAGTTGAGGAGGAAACGACCGATCTCCTTATCCAAGGCTTCGTGGTTCGATTCCTTCAGTCGACAGGCTCCCGGGGTTGAGGCGAAGATGATGGAGCGAACTTGTTGATGATGCGAAGCTTGTGTTCTTCTTTGTCCCACCTTAATTACGATTGAAAACAGGCTTTGAGTTAGATCTCAAGACACGACTAAGGTCGATAGCAACTTAAAGTGTGAATCGAGAATTAACGCATAATCAAGCCGTCGATCGCTTTTGGGGATGGTAGATGCCTTGAAGGATCTAGACAAGCAAGTTAATTCGACCATCGTCGGCAACAAACCCTAAAACGAGTTCACCGCTGGCGAGATAGAATTGAGATGCCATATCAAGATCATCCAAGACATGATAAATGACGATCACGTTGCCAGGGCTTAACGTGTCTAAAACGACATGCTAGCCCCGACATCGTAGATCGTCTGGTATGAGTTCTTACCTCTGCTCTGGGGAAGCAAGAACTCGCTGGAAATTAACCTCTTGCGAGGGTGGCGATGCGCCGAAAGTAGATTGAACTGAATTGTAATTGTTGGTTATTGAATTGAGAGAGAGTTTCTATGTACAGACTACCGGGATATTTATATCCGTGATTTACAACATTGTCCATGTAGGACACGATTTTATCTCTAACTAACAAACAAGTCCTTATGGCGGACTCTTACCATAGATCAGATCAAATCTAATTTAACTTCCTAATTAAGAGATACAATTGCCTAAAACCGGGCCTTATCCCTATTTGGCAATCTTCTTCGAAGCTTAACTCAAGCCCAAACCGTGCCCGCGCTGCATTAATCAGCTTCCTGCTTCCATCCGCCGATGGCCTCATTGAACCCTCATCGGCCGATACGGTCCCTCTGCTAGCACTCCACCTGGTCCGATGCACCGCTGAGTCCGATACGGAACTTGGTCCGACTCCGGCTTGTTCTGATAGCACAACCGACCCGACTCGAATCACTCCTTCTCCGAGTAGATTACGAAAATCTGCTGTTAACACATGGCCCCCAATTCCGCTTCATTATATAATGTGGCGGAATTAGCTCCAAGGAACCCATCGACTTCTTCGCTAGGGTTTGTCCAAAACCACGCAGATCCATATTCAAAGCTTTTCGCCGTCAATCTCCCCGCGCAGCTCCTCACAGCCATCTACTCCTTTTGATTTCGGCGACTTTTCGGCGTCTCCTCGGCGGCAACCCCCTCAAAGGCGACCCCCTTGACAACATCCATGGCAAGCTTACCATTCTACATCTCCGAGATCCCTGAGGTAAACCAATCCTTCCTCAAATTTGCATTTTCATTTTCCCGCTGAGACTTTTCAAACTAGGGTTTCTACTCTTGCCCCTCGTGTCTTATTTTTCTATCACTATTCGCACGCCGTAGGTCTTCAAGAATCAGATTTTGATCCCCACAAATGACAAATCACATCGATTTCTTTTGGGTCCCATGGGCAACTCTGACCCCACTTGGCTGATAAACGTTGAATTGAACAGAGTCCCCTTCAAGCAAGCAAAGCCCAGTGTCTCCTCATGGAAACACACCTTAAGATCTTGGCCGTCAAAGCTCAATGGATACAGGACCTGGTACAAGAGAATTGCTGCAATCAAACAAGTCCATTGGGATGAAATTGGAATCGGCCAATGCATTGCTCTATCCTTAGCCAATACCAAGAAGAATGAACCCCTCTTGTCAGCTGCAACTTATTTTTGGTCCAGCACCTTGAACGCTTTCTTATTCTAGCAAGGTCCAATGACCCCAACATTGATAGATATCAAGATGCTAACAGGCCTGGATATCCTCTCAGAAATCAACCCCTTTAACCTCCTCACCAACAGCAGCCATAAATTGAAGACCAAAAAGATTGGAGGCTGGTTTGGATATATCTCTGAGCATACGGAGCAAGGATCTGTTTCAGAGAGAGAACATGTGGCTTTTCTGACTTTATGGTTGGAAAGATACATCTTCTGTGGATCAACCTGCGGCCCCATTTTGAACTGCCAACACCTAGCTCAAGCTCTGGTTGAAAAGAAAAAGTTTCCTCTTGGCCGATACCTCCTTGGGGCAGTCTATCGGCTACTTCACTCTGCCACTCAGGATCTGATGCTGAATCGGACAGTGGCACATGAAGGTCCATGGTGGTTTATTCAGCTATGGTTAACCATCTACACCAACACCATGGTCGATCGGCCTCCACTATCGGACTCAATCTTCCTATCGGACTATAGTGACAATGAAGATCCCTCATTTAGAAGATGTATGTCCTCTGGAGAAGCGGCCTCGGTCTATCCTAGAGCTGATCAATCGGCCGAAGAAATGTCTGCATGGTTCGTCTGATTCTACACCGGTCCACCATCAGTCAAGATGGATATGTTCGTCTATCCCTCAGACTCCAATTTCGAGCTCCCTTCCGATCTGAACTTGGGCTTGCTAAATGACGATATGGTCTCAAGGGAGATCTTCATGATCGGCGTCACCCTATGCCTGCTCCCAGTGGGCATATTCCAAGGCAAAAGCACTAGCTTGTCATATGAATTTTATAACCCTATGGTGGCTGCCAGACAATGTGGGCTTGGACAACTTCCTGTTAGCCTGCACCTCCATCGGCTCCTAGAGAGTAGGGGCACGGTCTCATTGGCATTGATCATGAGCAAAGTCCTGGAGACCAGAATTCCAGCCTTAGGGGGCTGCGACCGATTGTGGTTGAATGCCTTCATCCATATCAGCTTCCAAACATGGTGGCATGAGTGGGCTACTCACATCTTCCATCAATCGGCCAGATTTTACTTGACAGAGCTTATTGACAATATCAGCCCTCAAGTCCCTGACGCCCCAGTTCCATCTGTCAGCTACAGCGGGCAAAGAATAACCTATGCTCTGGTCCTGGCTCCATCAGGAAAGGCAGTTATGGAGTCAACTATTGGCCTCACTGCTCCGAAAGTATCATTATTGCTCCAAGGGCCGATAGTCAAAGAAACTACCAAGAGGAAGGCGCCGGCAAGGGACAAAGCCCAAAAACCTATCAAAAAGTCCAAGACTGATGACCAGGCCAACTTCGACAAGCTGGACCCCTCCGTGGAAGAATTCCTGGATGACCAAGTAATGGAGGAGGAGGTCGATGCAGCAGCTGCTGATATACCCGAAGATCAACATCCATCGGCCAGCACTGCTGAAGAGCCATCGGTCGATAAGCCAACTGAAGATCCATCGGCCACAACTACTGCAGATCCACCGGCCGATGATCAAACTGATGCTGCCCAACCCAAGAGAACCAGACACGTAGTCCGCAAGGTTAGTATAGGCTTCCTCATGTAGTTCTTCAGTTTTAGTTCACTGGTCTATTCTAACTTGACTTTTTCATATCATTGCGTCATCCTTGCTTAAGGAGAGAACTCAATCGGTCCCATTACCAAGGACAAAGAAAGCTACCTTGAAGAAACATGAACAAGCCAAGGCCCGATTGAGAACTCCAGCTCCTTCCCCACCACCTTCTCCAGTTGCTTCGGTAAGCGCCGGTCTACCTGCCTCATCTTCTTGATAATGTATATCTGATCATCGCATTCTTACTTTTCTCTTTAGCCACAAGCCCTATCGCCTGCACCGCATTGGCCAACCCCTTCGCCTGTCGTTTCGGAAAAACAAAAAGAGACCGATGCAACCACAGCCGATGTTTCATCACAGGTAAACCAGACCACTTTGAACCTCCTGCCGATTTTACTTTGACTAAGTTAACTATGTCTTATTATGATGATTGCAGACTTTAGCCGATATGTTCGCTTTTGACATCGGCCAATTCCTTGATGATGAAGACAAAGAGCCACCCAACACAGCCAAGCCGTCAATCTCTGAAGAATTAAAAGGCTAGCTGTCTGATATTGCCAATCGGCTGGAGGCGTCTATAGAATCGCTGGTGGAGAATTGCAATCCAATCAGGAGCAGGGTACAAGAAATCTAGGATCAACTGCCTATAGAGCTGATGGAAACATTAACACCTGCCATATTCCTGGAGCAGTACCACTTCAAGCTCCATAAGGCCAAAGAAAGAATTGCAGAGAGGCGAGAGCGTGAAGGCTTGGAATCGGCCATATCTGCCAGCAAAGTTCAAGTAAACTCTGATAAGACTAGACTAGACGAGCTGGTCGTTGAACCGATTGCCTTGAACAAGAAACTCGAAGAACTCCATCGCCTCGAAGCAGACGTGCTAATGAAGCTAGAAGCAACTCGTGAAGAGATCAAGGAGGTTGAGGTCAAGATAGCTGCCTCTCCGAAGGCGATAGAAGACCAAACTGCAAAGCTGAAATCATCGGCCAAGTATCTTGCAACCTTGAGTAGGTCCTTGAAACCGATTCCAGGGTCGTCGGCCGATGGTGCTCAGACGATAGATGAAATCGACCAAATTCGTCGCAAGGCCATCGCAGCTATCCATAACTTCATAAACTGATGTAATATACCCTTATTTTCTCCCTGTAAAAAGTTAACCTCTTCTTTGGGTAATATATATCTCATCGACTAATTAGCCGAATATGATCCGAAAAATCCATAATTTTAAAGTCCATAATTTTGTAATCCATCCGATAAATTTGAACAAGTGCTAAGTATATATATGCCCCCCAAATTTTGAAAGATGAGGACTCATGTTGTAAAATTTGAACTAAGGGCGATAGTGTATATCGGCCATTTAAAGGCGATGTATTGCATATAGGCTATTATCATTAATCGGCTGGCAAGCCGATTATGAGTCGATCCAAATGCTTGGGTAATATTTCTTTAAATACTTGCCATTAAGAGCTCTGCCAAAAACTTCTCCGTCTAATCCTTTTAATAAATATGCGTTGCGAGGAACACATTGATGAATCTGAAAAGGACCCTCCCAATTAGGCGACCACTTGCCGAATCTGTTATCTCTGGAACTAATCAGCAATATCAATTTCCAAACAAGATCCCCTTCCTCAAACGATTTGGCTACAACTTTTTTGTTATAATGACGAGCGACTCGATCTTTATCTCGCTTGATTTTTTCCAAAACCCGCAATCGGACGTGTGCCAAGTCATCCAGCTCATCAACCATAAGATTGTGGTATTCATCGGCTGTCAAGTCGTCTTGCAATTCAATCCTTCTTGAGCCGATGTTGATCTCCCATGGCAGCACAACTTCATGCCCATAAACCAACTGATAAGGTGGCACTTGAATTACACCATGACAAGCCATCCGATACGCCCAAAGGGAATCGGCCAGCGTTGTATGCCACTGTCTTGGCTGTTCATCAATCTTCCTCTTGATCAACTTGATTATACTCTTGTTAGAAGCTTTTGCCTGCCCATTAGCTTGCGCATAATATGGAGAAGAATTCAACAGTTTGATCCCTGATCTGTAGTCAACGTCTGTGGAAGTCCAAATCGATATATAATATTCTCCTTAACAAATTGAATGGCATCCTTGGAGTCAATCTTTTTAAAAGGAACGGCCTCAACCCACTTTGTGAAGTAATCTGTAGCCGCTAAAATATACTTGTGTCCTTTGCTTGATGGTGGATTAATCTGTCCGATCATGTCTATACCCCATCCATGAAACAGCCATGGCTTTATGATTGGATGCATAGCCAATGCCGGTGCTCTCTGAATTGCTCCAAACATCTAACAATCTTGACACCCCTTATAGTATCTGAAACAATCCGCTAGCATTGTCGGCCAAAAATATCCAACACGCTTCAAAAGCCATCGCATTTTATGGGCCGATTGATGTGTTCCAAAAATTCCTTCGTGAACTTCGCTCATAGCAACTTTGGCTTCTTCTAAACCCAAACACCTTAGCAAGACACCATCAATCGTTCGATAGTATTGATCATCATCAAGCAAGACATAATGGAGAACTTTATACTTCATCTTTCGTGATGCAGATTGAGAAGGATTTCTCAAATACTCGATGATAGCGAACCTCCAATCGTCTGTGTCCACGGTTGCATTTTAACCTCAACATCCTTCACCATCGGCCTGTATCCTGATGCTCCCTGAGCTAAATCATTGGCTTCGAAGTTTTGCTTCCGGGGAATATGCCTCATCGTTACAATCTTGAAAGCTCTTAACAATTCCTTGCACTCTTCATTGTAAACCCTTAGAATATCATTCCTACACTCGTATTCCCCAGCAAGTTGATTAATCACCAACTGTGAATCATCAATAATTTCTACAGAATCGGCCTCGACCTCTTGTAATAACTACAAACCTTAGAGGACAGCTTCGTATTCTGCTTGATTATTAGTATAGTAGGGCTTGATGGTAAACGCAAACTTGAAGCTTGCCCCCCGAGGGGATATGATGACTAGGCCGATACCGCATCCATGTCTGCAAACAGATCCATCAAAATACAGTGTCCATGGCACAATATCTGAATATGTGATTCAATCATCTCGATGTTGAACGATGAAATCGGCCAGGGCTTGTCCTTTGATCGCTTTGGCCGATTCATACCTGAGGTCAAACTCTGTCGAGGCAAAAATCCACTTCCCAATTCTCCCTTTCAGCACAGGAGCCGATAGCGTATATTTAACCACATCGGCCTTACTTACCACAATACACTCATTGGAAAGTAAATAATGCCTCAGTTTAGTACATGAAAAATATAAGCATAAACATAACCTCTCCACTGGCGTGTACCTCGTTTCAGCATCCAACAATCTTCTGCTGAGATAGAAAATAGCTCTTTCTTTGCCATCGATTTCTTGAACCAAAACAGAGCCGATAGACCTCTCATCGGCTGACAGGTATAATTTGAATGGGACTCCCTTCTATGAAGACATTAAAACTGGTGGGGAACTCAAATATTCCTTGATATCGTTCAACGCCTTTTGCTGCTTCTCACCCCATGTAAATTCTTGATCATCCTTCAACTTCAATAATGGAGTGAAAGGCTCTAATCTGCCAGATAGGTTTGATATAAAACGCCAGACGAAGTTGATTTTCCCAATCAGAGACTGTAACTTGGTCTTGTTCTCCGGAGGTTGATCGTTTTTATGGCGTCGATGTTCTTCTATGTAATCTCGATTCCTCTCTCGTGGACCAAGAAACCCAAGAACTGACCGGCCGATACGCCAAAGGCACACTTGTTAGGATTCATCTTTAGACCGTATTTTCTTGCTCTTTCCAGTACCTTGCGTAGATCGGCCAAATGCTCATCGTACTCTTTTGACTTCACGACCACATCGTCGATATAGACCTCAATCAAGGAACCGATAAGGTCGTGGAAAACATAATTCATTGCCCTCTGATAGGTGGCTCCAGCGTTCTTTAGACCAAATGTCATGACGACCCACTCATATAGACCGATTGCCCCCGGACACCCGAAAGCTATCTTGCGGATATCATCCTCAGCCATGAAAATTTGGTTATAGCCTGCATTCCCATCCATAAAACTAATGATCTTGTGTCCAGATGCAGCATCGACCAACAAATCTGCCATCGGCATAGGGTACTCATCCTTTGGCGTTGCTTTGTTTAAATCTCTGAAATCGATGCACACCCTGAGCTTGCCGTTCTTCTTCAACACTGGTACTATATTGGAAACCCACTCCGCGTATCGGCAGGGTCTGACAAAATTGGCTTTGTAGAGCCTAGTAATTTCTGCCTTGATAGCTTCATACATATTGGCCTTAAATCTCATGGGAGCTTGTTTAAACGGCCGATAGCCTGGTTTTATAGGTAGCCGATGTTCTACAATCGATCGGCTTAATCCTGGCATCTCATGATATTCTCATGCAAAACAATCTATGAATTCTTTCAAAAGATGTACCAGTTTACTCTTATACTCTTTTGGCAGGTTGGCACTTACATACGTCGGCCTAGGTCTATCACCTATCCCTATGTCCACTTCTTCAAGCTCATCGGCCGACGTGAAGCCTTGTCCCAATTTTCCATCCAATTCAACCACCGCATTTTCTGTGTAGGGACTAACTTGTTCATCTTGGCTTGTGGATGTTATACCTTCGTTAAAGTAACTGGTTGTCTCCATCTTCGATCGGCTCGATATCACAGTCAGTGACCTTCAAGAAATCTGCCTCCCAAATTCGTCCGGACAGGCAATCAATTCCTTCCATGTCCCAAACTGCAAGATTGGCACTGGCCACATGTACTGATCTGTCGGCCTGCACGATCTCGACCTGGTCTCCTTGCCATTAAATAAGGCATTGATGCATTGTCGAAGGGACGCAACAATTTGCATGGATCCAATCTCGCCCTAACAACAAGCTGTAGGAACCCTTTCCATCAAAGACAAAGAAGCTGGTAGGGATGGTCTTATTGCCAACTGTAAGCTCCACATTCAGCACCCCCTTTGCTTTGGACGCGTTGCCACCAAAATCTTTCAACACCATGTTTGTCTTGATCAGATCCTCAGGTACTTTTCCAAGCTTCCTGAAAGTTGTATATGGCATCAAATTCACTGCCGCGCCGCCATCGACTAGCATCTTCGTCATCGGCCGCCCATTAACGTATCCCTTAATGTAGAACGGCCGGAGGTGCTTATGACTGGTGTCGGCTGGCTTGTCGAACACGGCCTGCTCTGGTGACAACTGTAGCATCGGCCTCTACCACCGTAGACTTTATCTTTCATTCTTTCCTGGTTTTAGTAGGCCGATGGGCGATTGCTGCCTGTTGCTCCTGGATCTTTTCCTTCTGTCTTAACCTCTGGACCCGTCGCTTCTGGGTTCTGCTAAATAAATCACCTGGGCACCATTAAGGGTTTTGGACTTGCTCATCGTCTTCTGTTCGACGGTTATGGTGTATTGGCCCCAGCCTCTCGTGTACAAATTTCCTCTGGTTGATCGGTCGATGCGCCTGTCTGCTTGAGCTGCCGTGGTAAGATTCCTCCGTATCGTTACATGCAGGACACTCTTGCATAGTTGGCAACCTCATACCCTTGTTCCAGCAAAATCGGAAGAACTCACACTCCCAATGAGGGTCATAGGATTTATCTTGGTTGGCGTAGTCTTGTGTTTGCTCTTCACGCCTTTGCTGGTATTTCTTGATGAGGCCCTCTAAAGTTTGATGAGGTCGCTTGTTGGTCCGATAGGTATTGCCATCGGCCTTGTCAGCCCGCACCATGTTAACCGGGAATGGGTGTCCGTCGATCTTCATCGGCCTGTTCGATGGCCGATTGTATCCGTTGCCGAAATATTTTGCACTCGTTCGTATGGTGAGAGTACGTGTTATGCCACTTGCAATATCTCCTTTTCTTTATCTCTTCGGCCGACGGCAACACATGACCTACTAGTAGTTGTATCTGTTTCTCTTGCAGTAGCAGGTCGAATATTTTGTCGGCTTTGTCGATGTCAAAATCGAATTTTTCTTCCTTATAGCCCTTCTTAATCCATTGGCATGTTGTCGGCTTCTTCATCCGGGCCCACTCGGCCAAATCGACCTCAGCATTGTCGTCTTCATCTTCATCGAAGGCATATTGATAGACACTGTTGACTTTCTTTGTGAAATTCCTTGCCTCTTGGAACCTTTGCTCATGGGCTGATACCTTCTATGCTAGCTGAGCTAGACTTTCAAAACCTTGAGACAAGAACCTTTCTCGTATCGGCCCAAGTAGCCCCTGAAACACCAAATCGGCCAATTGGGAATCGTTCAAATTGAGGCTATAGCACATATTTCTAACATCTCTGAATCGTTGAATGTAATCTTGGACCGATTCGTCAACCCTCTGCCTTATGGCGGTAAGATCGGACAGCTTCATCTCTTGTACACCATTGAAGAAATACCGATGAAACTGTTTCTCTAGGTCCATCCATCCTCTGATAGAATTGCAGGGCAACGAGGAAAACCAGGTGAAAGCTGATCCTGACAAAGACAAAGGGAAAAACCTCACCCTTAGTGCCTCCACAGCCGATGCCTCACCACACTGAGCTAAAATCGGCTGATATGCTCATATGTGGAGACATTGTCTTGCCCTGAAAACTTGGAGCAATCAGGAATCTTGTATCGGCTCAGCAATGGCACTCTGTCGAACTTCTCTGGGTATGGGTGCCGATACACTGTTGCATTCTCCTTGGGCTTCAGACCGAACTGATCACTCATCACTTTAGCTATCATATCGGCCCAATGCCCTTGAGTAACTCCTATAGGCTGGTGCGGAAGTTATTGGTGATAGGGCTGTTGAAAACCTTCCGACCGATATTGCCTAGGGGAGTATGGCTGAAGGTGATGATTTAAATTTGGCTCAACATACTGCCCTGTGGAGTACTGCTGATAGCCTTGCGGCGCATTGTAGGCAGCTATCGGTGGAGAATTGCTTGATAAGGGGAATTGGGCTTGCCCGGCCGATGTTGGATTGGTAGAGGCTTGTTGCATCGGCTCGACCATCGGCTGTTGCAAGGTTGTTGGAGCTTGTCTCTCCCTTGTCCATTGCGCCAATTGATCTTCCGTAATGTGCTGGGGACTTCCTCCCGCTTGTTTCGTCAAGATCAATGGCATGGTCGACACTGGCTGGGCCGATGGAGGTGGGATCGGCGCTGTCGGCTGTGGAGCCGTGATCAGATCAGTCCTCAAGGTCCGATATGGAGCGAAGTTGTTTTCAGGCAGGAAGATCGGCCCTTGAGGCTTGTGCTGGTGAATGGAACCGTCTAGTATTGACTTGACTGTGTTGGTCAACGTGTTCACTAGGACTCCGGATTGGTTGATTAGTACTGAGTGAACCACGGAGTCGATGCGGTCCTGTAGCGTCGGTGCAGCACAGCGAGTATCATCTTCAGTCTTGACAGCTTGATCTTGGGCTGCCGCCAACGTGCTGGCTCTGTCCCCGGGGCTCGGCATTATCACCTTGGATTTTTGAATGATGGTGCCTTGCCGAGTCCTGGAGTATGTCTGCAGATACATGTTCTGGAACTGCTCGACCAACTTTGCCATTTCAGTCTTTTGCTCCTCGTTGAGCTGATCGGCAGTCACATAGACAATGTTTTCTTCTGAAACGTCTGTTTGCTTAGACATCTTGGAGCAAACTTGATGACGATGCGAAGCTTGTGTTCTTCTTTGTCCCACCGGGCGTGCCAAAAACGTGTTGGCGCAGAATTTCGACCCGCTCTACCGTCAAAGCGGGTTCCACGTTTCCACGACGGCCTGGGAGATCTGCTTAACTCCAGTGCAGGTCCAATAGCTTGCCTAGGTGTGTGTAGGGCATGCCAGTTGATTTGATCTGCAATCAACAAGAATAAACAAGTAAACCATGTTAATAAACGATGGCCGATCGGCCGATAGGCCGAAGTCGCATCGTGGAGGCCTAGCCCATAGGGCAAGGCTGTATCGGCCTACTTGAGGTTACAATGAAATAGGAGTAAAATATAGATCTACTCTCATCGGCCTTCATCAACATGTTGATGTCGATCTGATGGCATCGGCCGATGAGGTTCGTGAGAGTTAAATACACTAGCTAATAGTCTAGTGTGAACTTGTACGAACCGATCGGCCAAAATTAATGTACTGATCACAGAGAAATCCTGAGATCAATCTGTGACAAATATATTTATTCCTATCAATCCACCCACACAAGTGGCAAATACATATAAAAACAGGAAGTAATCACATGTATTAGATAAGACCGGCTGAAACCCCAGTACTATCCTTAATTACGATCGAAGACAGGCTCTGAGTTAGATCTCAAGACACGACTAAGGTCGATAGCAACTCAAAGTGTGAATCGAGAATTAACGCAAAGACAATCAAGCCATCAATCGCTTTTGGGAATGGTAGATGCCTTGAAGGATCTAGACAAGCAAGTTAATTCGACCATCGTCAGCAACAAACCCTAAAACAAGTTCACCGCTGGTGAGATAGAATTGAGATGTCATATCAAGATCATCCAAGACATGATAAACGACGATCACGTTGCCAGAGCTTAACGTGTCTAAAACGACACGCTAGCCCCGACGTCGTAGATCGTCGGGTACGAGTTCTTACCTCTGCTCTGGGGAAGCAAGAACTCACCGGAAATTAACCTCTTGCGAGGGCGGCGATGCGCCGAAAGTAGACTGAACTGAATTGTAATTGTTGGTTGTAGAATTGAGAGAGAGAGAGTTTCTATGTACAGACTACCGGGATATTTATACCCGTGATTTACAACATTGTCCATGTAGGACACGATTTTATCTTTAACTAACAAACAAGTCCTTATGGCGGACTCTTACCATAGATCAGATCGAATCTAATTTAACTTCCTAATTAAGAGATACAATTGCCTAAAACCGGGCCTTATCCCTATTTGGTAATCTTCTTTGAAGCTTAACTCAAGCCCAAACCGAGCCCACGCTGCCTCCATCAGCTTCCTACTTCCATCGGCCGATGGCCGCATTGAACCCTGATCGGCCGATACGGTCCCTCTGCTAGCACTCCACCTGGTCCGATGCACCACTGAGTCCGATGCGGAACTTGGTCCGATAGCACAACCGACCCGACTCGAATCACTCCTTCTCCGAGTAGATTACGAAAATCTGCTGTTAACACGCTCTGGTGCTCCCATGGGCGCGGTGGTGTTCCGACGTCTCCACTGCATGACACGAGATAGGGTTAGAGGGGAATGGAATTGGCATCAATGGGAGACTACAAAGCACCAGTAGAGGAGGGTTGACCATGGCGCAATAGCGGAGGCGACGATCGTCGTCTCCATGGCCGATGGCAAGGAAATGGCGACGGAGGAGGCTGAGGGCTTCCTCCCTCAGTTGGATCAGCTTTGGGACAAAGAGATTGGTCATGCGACTCGGCTAGGAGAGGATATGGGCGAGCTCGGCGGCGGACACGTCTCGGCCACGTGTCGAGCACGCCGGCGCCGTTCTCCCCCGCTCTCTGTCTCTCTCTGTGTAGCTTGAGCGGTGGAGTGTGGGTGCACCGGGGTGAGAGCAAGCCAAGGAGGCCGACAGGTGGGTCCAGGGTCAATGCAAACACAGGCAAGGTGAAAGAAGTGGGTAGAGTTTCTGGTAAACTACTGTTCAGACGATTTTCAAAGGATTTTTCATATTTATTTCTTCCTCCCAACTTTATACTCCCATAACTTATTTTATGTGAATGATAAATTAATGTGGATTTTTATGGAGGTAGATAAAAATACCTAGTTTCCATTTTCTTTGGTTTCACACAAAAATAATCTATATTTTATTCTCAGCAAAATAGATAAATTCAGTTCAGTAGAAAATGATTTGAATTTTTAGGTGGTCAAAACCTATGAAATAAAATCTGGAAAAATTATATTAATTCATGATAAATAGATTAGTATTTGAATAAATTATATCCCCTATATATTTTTGTCACGCCCCGATTTTCGATCGAGATTAAAAATTGCCTAATAATGCATTTTCCAGAAATTAAATAAAAATTAAAAGCAATTTAAACAAGTGAAACTAGCAAGGAAATCAAAAATTTCCTTTAAAAATTATGGCCGGAAATATTTTTGTAATATTCCCCGTGCCCTAAAGTACTCTCCAAAATTTTTCGTGAATTTTTGGAGCTAAAGAAATAATTTTAAAGTCACAAAGTTCATTTATAAAATTAAATTAATTGAAAAACAAATTAAAAAGGGCCCCTTTTGTTTTGGGCCGTTTTCGGCCCAAAATTCTCTCTCTCTCTCCCACGGCCCACACGGCGTCCTTCCTTCCCCCGCGCAGCCCTGCTCCCCTCTCCGCCTCTCCGGCCCAACACGCACAAAAGTCTGTTTTCCCCCTTGCCGGCCTCCTCTCTTTCTTCCTCCCGGGCCGCCGGCCCGTTAATGCCGCCCCTTTCGCGAAGTCTGTTCGGCCTCCCTCCTTCAACCTCTAGCCGCGCCGCCATCCGCCATGGCCACCCCACTCCTCCATGGATCCCGCGCTGCCTCCCACCTCCTCCGCGCTTGAGTTGACCGGTCCCGTCATTCTCGCGCGCGCACCCCACTCGCCCTTCTCTTCCTCATGAATCTGCCGCTGAAACTGCCCCACGTCACCAAAACTGCCCCACACCGCCCGTGACCTCTTCACCCGCGATTTCCGGCCGTCCCGGCCACCTCGCGCCCTCCCTCCTCTATAAAAAGCACCCCCGTGCTCTCCTCCACCGTTTTCCCTCCTTGCCCGAGCTCGCCGCCCTCTCCCCCGCTCTCCGCGCGCTCCACCCATGCACCGCCGCCCGTCCCGCACTCCGACCGCACGCCGCTGCCGCTGGAGCCTTCCCCGCGCGTCGCCGCTACCCCCTCCGGCCTAGCCGCCGCTCCCCGCGCCTCGGCCGCCCCTCCGCGCCGCCGTCCCCGCGCCGTAGCGTCCGCGCCACCATCGTCTTCTTTGGCTCCGGCCTACCCGGTGAGCCTCTCTCCCTCCTTTTCCTCTCTCCTCCCCGGTGCGCCGCCCTGCCCGTGCGCCGCCGTCGCACGCCGCCGCCGCCACTGCCGCTCGCCGGCCGTCCCCGCCGGTGGCCGCGCCGACGCCTCGCCGTCGCACGGCCCGTGGCCGCCGTCGCTGTGCCATGGCCGGGTCGGCCTAGGGTTTGGCCGAACCCTAGCCGCCCGCCCGGCCGTAGAGGCCTCACCCGGGCCGGCCCACCTCCCTCTCGGCTCGTTTTCCCCGTGGCCTCGGTCCATTCCGCGAAGAGTCCTTTTTGCCTCCTTGCTCCCCACTCCTCTTTTTCTTTTAGGCCGTCGGCCTAGTAGCCTTCTCTATTGCCAAAGTCTGTTTTGGGTCCGTAGGCCGCCGGCCTGAATGGCCCCTCTCCTCCCTCGCAAGAAGTCCACATTTTCTCCCTTGACCGACGGCCCATTTGATCTTTCTTCCCAAGGAAGTCTGATTTGCCTCCTCGGCCAATTCCAGTCACAAGTCCACTTTATGTCCCACGGCCCATTTTCCCTCCTCCTCGCAAAAAGCCCATTTTGCCTCCCTCTCAGCCCAATTTTTCCCCTTTCCCCTGCCATGTCCAATCTACCTCCTTTTCCTCCCCGGTTCGCCGACTTTTATGTTGCCGACAAGTGGGCCCCATTTGTTTAATCCGGTCCACACCCAGACCACGTGGCCGCTCGTGGCTTCACCACGTTGGCGTCCACGTTGCCGCTACCTCCTCCCTTCCGTCCGCCGTGGTCGCCACGTCAGCGCCACAAGGTGCGTCCGCAACCGTGCGTGCGTGGACTTGGTCCATCGTGGATCAGCCGGCCCTTGACCCGTTGACACGTGGGACCTGCCATTCCGGCGTCGATTCCCTTTGATGATGTTAGCGTATCCTTTCCTTTGCAAAATTAATTAACAATTGCGCAATAAATCAATTTAATTTCCAGAAATTCATTTAAATGGCTCAAAACTTCTAAAATTCATATCTAATTCATACGAACTCCAAAATGAGCCATTCAACTTGCAAAATTCATATAAAATTGAGCTGTACATGTTTGTTTACTTTTTATGTACTATTTACTTGGTTTTTATTAGAGTTTTTTCTCGTTTTGCGTGCCAGTGTGTAGATTCCGCCGTTTCGGAAGTTCGCGCTCGCAAGGAAAAGAGTCCGGAAGATTTTTTTGAAGAAGCAAGGCAAGTCACACATTCCCCCTTGAGCATGTTGTACCTATTTTATGAAATGATTAGATAAAAGAAATTTTGGAATCCAACACTGAGTGACACGACCAGTAGAAGCAGTGCATGTTTTGCTAATTACATGGGAATAGAGTTTACCTATCTGTTCGCTTGTGCCATGTTTACTTGCTAACCATCCTTTGTTAACCCTGGGTGATGATTTGACTAGCTTTTGTCACTCATGTTGACTTTGCTAGAATTATATATGCTTAGTCATGCTTAATTACCACTAGCTCATTTAATGGGATAATTACACTGTTTACAATTAGCTTCTAACGAGCAGTTCGCTCGAGACACCCGACCATGTTTTGTTGGTTGTAATTTTCCAACTAAAATAAGACCTAATGGTGGGTTGCGGGTGCATGGTTTTGCTGGTCGCACCCATGGCAATTAAGGACCGATTCATGGGAAACCCTGGAAGAACAACAGTGCTTACCACGAGCAAGAATGGGCAACTGCTGGACTTGTAGTGTAGCTTTCATCTAGCTGACGTACACTGGCTAGGGTGAGCGTGATGGAGTTTGGATGGGCCCTGCGACGGTCTATGCGGCTACCGGATTCACCAAGGCACGAGGGGGGGCTACCCACTGCCTTTTGAGGGGTGGGGGCGAAACCTGAGGTGGTACGATTGGTTAGAGGGGGTTATGCGAAAGGTCTTGTCACGATTTTCCCCTTTGCAGTATTGTGGTGATACTTCGGGGCATGGTAACATGTGCGAAATCGTGTCTTGTGGGTACAGTTGCGCACCTCTGATACTATGGGCGATTGACCAGATTCACCATGATTAGTCTCACGCTTAATAATTTGTCTTAATGAACTGGTGTAGTTCAGGTGGATTGGTTGGGCCTGTTCAACGTGGGGTAACGTTGTTCAGTGGAGAATTAATATTGCCTTAATTAAACAACTGTTTTACTGTTTTAAAGTATAAAGGTTTTCAACCGCTTTTCTGCAAATAGCCACAAGCCTCCCTTTGTCTCCCCTGTGCACGTCTGCATCATTGGTGTGGCTTGTTGAGTACGGTGGTTGTACTCAATCTTGCTATTTTCCCCCTTTTCAGAAGTCTTGTACTTCTGAGCTGAAGATGAAGTTAGAGGACCAAGACTCAGACCCCAGTTGAGTTTGCCTGTGGAGTGGAGCTGAAGCCCCGCTAGGATCGCCTTTTTCCGCTGCTGCTTTCTTTTCGGTGTGAGGACTAAGTGCCTCTGTTGTAAGTATTTACTGCTTTATTTACGTTTGGGTCTGTTTATTGATTTGTCGTTTTGTGTACCCTGGTTGATGCCTGGACAGGGACTTAATACACAAAATGGTCTGGAAATTTGGGAAAATTTCCGGGCGTGACAATTTTTATGTGATAAAATACACATATAAGGTGTAGGTACATTTTGCCAATTAGGGTTTTGAAATCCCTATAGTTTGACTGGTTTGACCCAATTATTTAGGGTATCAAATGTACTTATTAAATTATACCAAAATTCCAGTGAGATGTATGTATTGAATAGTGTTCATCAAGGGGGAGATTGTAAAATCAAGGTGTGTTTGATTCTTTTGTTGTGATGAACAATTGACATCTAAGGTTATTGGTTTTGATATTTGGAGATTTTTGGCGACGTGGTTTGTGAGATGATTGAATTTTCAGACGGTGAACAAGGACTGCTGTTTTTGTTGGGTCCGGTCAGACCGGGCAGGTAAGGCCGGTAAGACCGGAGGTGTGTGTGCGGTCAGACCGGCTAGCCCGCGGTCTGACCGGCAGACTCTGTGTCGGTTTCAATTTCGGGTTGTTTCTTTGGATATCCGTGGTTAATACGTGTGTATGGCTTCTAGATGGATACTATACATATGTAATACTGTTGTGTGCTAACAATGAGTTAAGTTGGTGATAGCTTGTGCTTGGATATGGTTTCTTTGGTTGATTCATGTGTAGGTAATCTTTATGTCTCGGGAGAGAATTGCCGGTGATGGATCAGGAGTCAACTTGGAGATAAGGTGACGTCCAGACGGTCAAATATCATGCGGGTTACTTAGGCTAAAGATTAATGCACGTGGTTGGTGAAGTTTCCATATGGCATATGATGGAGATATTGTGTGCATATGGGATGCGGAGTTGAATTTGGAAGGTGTCCAAATTTGGTAAAATTGGAATATGTAAAGTTGGTTTCTTGTACGGGAAGGTTTCCAATTCTCCCTTTCAACACAGGGGCTGATAGCATATATTTTATCACATCGGCCTTACTTACCACAATGCACTCATTGGAAAGTAAATAATGCCTCAATTTAGTACATGAGAAATATAAGCACAAACATAACTTCTCCACTGGCGTGTACCATGTTTCAGCATCCAACAATCTTCTGCTGAGATAGAAAATAGCTCTTTCTTTGCCATCGATTTCCTGAACCAAAACAGAGCCGATAGACCTCTAATCGGCCGATAGGTACAACTTGAATGGAACTCCTTTCTGTGGAGGAATTAAAACTGGTGGGGAACTCAGATATTCCTTGATATTGTCCAATGCCTTTTGCTGCTTATCACCCCAAATAAATTCTTGATCACCCTTCAGCTTCAATAATGGAGTGAACGGCTCTATCCTACCTGACAGGTTTGATATGAATCGTCAGACGAAGTTGATTTTCCCAATCAGAGATTGTAACTTGGTCTTGTTGTCCAGAGGCTGAATCTTTTTTATAGCATCGATGTTCCTCTTTCGTGGACCAAGAAACCCAAAAACTGACCGACTGATACGCCAAAGGCACACTTGTTAGGGTTCATCTTTAAACCATATTTTCTTGCTCTTTCCTATACCATGCGTAAATCGGCCAAGTGCTCATCGTACTCTTTTGTCTTCACAACCACATCGTCAATGTAGACCTCGATCAAGGAACCGATAAGGTCATGAAAAATATAATTCATTGCCCTCTGATAGGTGGCTCCAGCATTCTTTAGAGAAAATGTCATGACGACCCACTCATACAGGCCGATTGCCCCTGGACACCTGAAAGCTGTTTTGTGAATATCTTTCTCACCCATGAAAAATTTGGTTATAGCCTGCATTTCCATCCATAAAACAGATGATCTTGTGTTCAGATGCAGCATCAACTAGCAAATCGGCCAACGGCATAGGGTACTCATCTTTCGGCATTGCTTTGTTTAGATCTCTGAAATCGATACATGTCACGCCCGGAAATTCACAAGTAATTTCCAAACTAATTTGTGCATTAAACCCTCGTCCAGGAATTAGCCGAGGTACACAAATCGACAATTTGAATATACAATACCAAATAAACTAAAGCGATAAATACTTACAGAAGAGGCACTTAGTCCTCACCACGAAGAAAACTGCAGCGGAAAAGAAAATCTACCGAAGCATCGACTCCACTCCCACAGGCAGCTCAATTGGGATCTAAGCCAAAGGTCTTCTCCTTCTGGATTCTTTCTCTTCAACTGAGGTTTGATGATTATTGCAAGATGAGTACATGGAATACTCAACAAGACACACAACAAGTATGCAAGTGCAATGGATACCAAAGAATGGCATAATATAAGGTTCATTTGCGAAAGCAGCATTTGGCAAAGAGTTGAGAATTTTTAAAATAGTAGAGTAATTAATTAAACAGTATTAATCAACACTGAACAACACCCCGTGTTGTACAGGCCCAAACCACCACTGAACAACCATGTCTGGTTGCATAGATCCAACCTCCAAACTAGGAATTAGCCATTCCATACCAGGAGCTAAACCAATTATCACCATATATCACATTATTATTATTGATGAACAAGTGAGACTAATCACGAAAAACATTGTTAGGCTCGCCCATAACCGCGGGCACGGCTATTCGAATAGTTTTACTCTGGCCAGAGATGTACCACTGTACCCACAAGACATAGCCCCACAACATGTTGCCACGCGCCTCAATACCACCACCGTACCTCGGAAAGGAGCTGTGACAGTACCCCTCGCATAACACAATTAAAAATAGTGCACCGTTCCCGGATCATAGTCACCCCCTTTAGCCAAGGTATGGACTCCCCAGCGACCCCCATGGACTTATCGCCACTTCACAGTCTGGTGTCCCACAATGAACCATATTATACAAAGGGAAAAGCCGTTGCCCACGCTGGCTTGTGGTTAGTACGGTTAATGCTTCACAACAGTAGCTCGCGAACCGGTCCTTAATTGTCATGAGCACAACTATCCAAACCTCAAACCATGTGCTCACAACCCACCATTAATCAAGTTTTAGTTGGACCAATTAATTAATCAATCACGATTAACCATCGTGAGCTACCATTAAATATCCATCATTAAATAATAGTGAAGCATTAGTTTTCCCAATAGTGTGCTAATGTTTCTAAGCATGACTAAGCAATTATAACTAATTTCTAGTTGATCCAATATATATAAAGTCCAACTAGTCAAATTATAACCCAAGGTATCAAGGAATAGGGTAATCAATGCAAATTGGTCATACAAAGAATAGGTTCACACCACCCAATGACATTCGAAAATAAATGCGTATTTGAAATAAATACAGAATTTAAATATAGGATCAACATGCTCGAAGGAATTGTGTTTGGGATCTGTGTGACTTGCCTTGCAAACAAGCGTCTTCAATTCGTCTTCAGGAACTTCTCCAACGAACGAACGATCTTCCGAAACGACTGAAAACTAAACCTAGAACGCAAAACGAGGAACACTAATAAAAACCAAATAAACAGTACAAATAAAACGCACAAATGGGTTGAGCCTAAATTAAGGTGAATGTAGAGACTTGAACGACCTCATTCTGAGTTTATATGAATTAGTTATGATTTTTACAAGATTTAATCCAACTAAACCTAATTAAAAAGAATTAAATAGATTTATGTCATAATTTATATTTATTATTATTTTTATTAAATAGACCTTGATTTTAGACAAATTTAGCAACTGCAGCCACATTAATCTGAGTTACGGTGAATTAATTATGAATTAATGAAGTTTTAATCACATTATAACCATTAAAAGAAACTATATTAAAATTATGACGCAATAATAAATTAATTTTGAGTTAGAAAAGAGGATTATTGCGTCAGCATTGATTGGTCCGCCATAGAATAGGTTCACTGAGATGGTCCACGGGTTCACTAAGATGCACGGCCGAGATCGATCTTGACCGGAAATTGACCACGATCCAACGGACGATATTAGAATGGCCTAGGGTTTTGGATGGACGCCACATGGACTGAGACGCTAACGGGGCGACATTGTGGCGCTTGGGTGGCGGCTGACCAGGCGCTAACGTGGACGCCGACAAGGCATGCCATGTGGGACAGATGGCCGGCCGGTAGTGGATGACGGCGGCGACGGCAAACGACGGCACGGCGGCGGAAACCGAGGACACCAATGCGAAGAGGAGATCGAGATGGTCCTTACCCACCCTTACACGACGACGGACGACGAAGATCGGCGGCCGGTGACAAGATTCAAGCGGCAACGACGTCGGGTCGGCGGTGGCGGCGGCGTTCCGGCGGTCTACGGCACAGGGGGACCGGTGGCCGGGCTTCCTCTTCTTCTTGCGAAATCATCGGTGGCGGCGGTGACCGAAAACGATGATGGACGGCGACGGGAGGCGCGGTTGGAGTGGCGGCCAGAGGTGGAGAGAGATGGCGAGCGCAGGGAGAGTCGGCTAGGGCTCGACGGCGCGGGAAAAAGAGGGGAAACGAAAGAGGGGACCTAGGGCATGCTTTTTATAGGCGGAGGAGGGAGAGATCAACTCGGATTCGAAGGGATTTGGCTATGGAAAATTAAGGTTTATCCCGAGTTCGTCGGAGAAGAACGAGGCCAAAATTCGTGGGATTGAGCACGGTTTTGATGGGGCTTTCTTGGGGGAAAAATAGAGGACATTGAGCGGAATCTGTTCCCACATCTAATTTTGGAAGGGAAGCAACAGGGAGGCCAGATTTGGAGGAGGGGGAGGCGCCTGGATGGGCTCTGTTCGGCCGGCTGGAGGTTGAAGACGCACTGTAGCGAGAGGGAGGTAGAGTAGACTTTTCTTTTTTATTTTTTTTGGGCCGGTGGAAGGAAGGACACAAGACAGACTTTGGAAGGGAGGGGCAGTCCGGGCTGAGAGAGAGAGCTGAATTAGACTTCTCCAGATTCGGCCCAAAACAGAAAAGAGACTTAAATTGCTTTTTCCAATTAAATAATTGCTGAGATGATCTTTTGATTATTAAAAATACTTCCAGTGCTCAAATAATTCCAAGAAAAATCTTGAAAATACTTGGATACTCAACGTATTTAATAGAATTTTAACCTTATCATTTACTGATTAATTTATTATTGACACATTTATTGAAATGTTCTTTGTATTACTAAAATTAGTATTTGAGCTCCGAAAAATCCGAGAAAATTCCAGAGAGTGTAATTAACTATGGAGAATTTAATAAAAACTAAATCCACCATGATTTATCGAGGAAATTTTTATCTAGCTCGGTTTAATGTTCAAATTTTTCATAGATTTTATTCAAACACTTACTTTAATTATTAATTAATTTCTAAAAATTCCTTTTTCACAACAATTTATAATTTAACGATTTTTAGGGTGTGACAAATCCATCCCCATTACAGAAATCTCGTCCCGAGATTTGGAACGGCCAGCAAGAAATTGGGTAGGGCAATACTTCACTGATCACTTCCTCAAAACAGCTTGGCCAATCTGACTGACCTTTATCTGACTTTTTTTTTTCTGTTCTTCTTCCAATAGAACTTAGCACCTAACTTAATCCTCATGTAGATATTATCGGGTCTGCCTTTCTAAAAATGTTGACTACAAGATCTCCTAATACTGTGGCTTTCGATGTAACTCTCCGATGAACAATCTATCAAGTCATTTGATCAAATACTACAGTGTTTGCTCTGGCTCATTCCTGGAGTTCCCTTGACTCTATCGAGTCCATAGAAATCACAATTCACACTAGGGTCAAATTATTTCCCATGATTCTGTTTATTTTTGAGAAAATGATATGTAACATTCTGTCCAATCCAACCTTCCAAGATAAACTGATCTCTTTTTATCTTATTGAAACAAGTCTCTTATCCATTAATTAATTAGATTAACCAGATACTAAATTTTCCTCAATTCGAGCTTCAAGGTATTTTAACGGATAGCTGATCCTGCACTATCTTCATCAATCTGACCTCCACCTTTCGCCGTTAAAACAAACATTGTCTGTATCTCCAATATTCAAGAATTGTTTCATGTAATGGTGACTCCTTAATCCTTCAAGTTTTAGTTTGCAATATAGTTTCTTGTATAGCTTGACCATCAATCATCCAAACAAACTATCAAGACATTACTCCCATCATTGGTGTAAACCACTTTGCGACCATATTTTATGGCTTCTACAGTTTCAAAATACCTTAAATTAGAGAACTTCACAATTTGACTTAATATCATACTGTTCTGGTGATTAAGGTTCCATTTCAAATTAGTTTTTATCCATCACCTTCCTGCCTATCCTTTCCTTGATTATGATCCTCATACTTCAGATTAACGTAGTAATAATGTTCATAGTAAATCTTCATACTTCAGATTAACGTAGTAATGATGTCCATGGTAAATCTTCATTGTACTATGGGTGTATGTATAACTGATAGAACAATTGCTATCTCACAGAAACTTTGTAGTGATTCGTCAAGACTTGTACCGGTGATGTGTCGGCAGGCAAACCATTCCTGACCTTATACCATTTTGGTAGAGTGTAAATCTTCCTTAGTGCTTTTCTAGTAACCTTTGATGTAGGAAACTTCCATTATGACTTTATATATCCTTGCTTAATCATCACTTTGTCTTTACTCTTGTTTTCCCAAGTGGCCATAAACATATGTCTGACTTGGGCATTATACTAGCCTTTGATGAATATTGAAGTCCATGTATAAATTACAAGATTTCAAAACAACCTCGTAGTTTTATCCATAGTCTCACTTCCCTGGATTATATCTGTTCAACACCATGGTGATTCTATTTAACTGAATCCATAACCATTAAACAGACTGGCATTCTTTAAAAGAACTTTCAATCTCGTGTATCCATGATAAACTGAAATACGTGAATAAACTGATTGCTTGGATCCACATATTATCCTTAGACTAATCATTACTGGACTTGCCGAAGCCATTTCTTTATATGAAAATCTCTATCTCATTCCATAACTACCACATAACTTCTATCATTAGGGGAAAACAAAAACCATTTGAATCTCTTGAGCTGTTGTTGATCCTTTGCAATATAGACATTGGCTGGCCTTTCATTCACTTGGGTGAGAACAACTGTATAGTTTACCAGTCCTTGTTACATTCTCGGCCTTATATACTGGTGTAACTGCGACCTTGCATCCATTAATATTGCTCTTCGAACTTGTTCGACTTCTCATGGTATTGAATGTAAACATAGAGGATAGAGTCGTATGTAAAGCAATTTATTACTAGTATCCCTCTTACTTGATTCTATACTGATGTTGGAACTCCAACTATCGACCTTCTCTTAGAAAATATCTCATTTGGTTTAACTGGTCATAAACATGCCTTCTCCATATCTTTCTACTGGAACTGGACATTTTTAATTGAAACTAGTGTTGTCTCTATCATAATGTCTTGACTCGAAACACATACCAATCTCCAATAGGGGTGGGGTGCGTTCCTCTTACTTAGCAATCTTATTGCTCATGCTAAAATAGAAACAAAACTTGAACCTTTGTTAATGATACTTCCATTGATCACACTTGTTGTTATTATCTTGTTACTATTGGTAGAAGTGATATCGTGATTATTGCCATCAACACGAAATTGCCAAAAGATCTACTAAAACCTCTGCCATCTTTCATGATCCTGACTATTGTTGATTTGAGCTGGCAATCATTATTACCTGATCCATTCCTTTAACCGAGAAGCAACATTTTATGAACATGGTATTCGCTTGACATATCTTCACCATAGTAACTGGAATATGGAGTAAAGTGGAACATACATTTACTTGATACACCTTTCCTCGATAACAAGACTTCGGGGCGTACTTAATGTGTTCCACTATTCGAAAACCATGCCAACTCCACATTCCATTTATTTCTTATTGAAGAATTGTAAATTTTCTTCTTCCTACTAATTCTACTTTTAAAACCACACCTCTTTAAATTTCTCATTGTAGAATATCTTGGTCTTGTTGACACTGTTAGCTTGACTTACGAGCAGTGACAAAAGAATTATCATTTCAGACAACTTGGTATTCTCATTCTCTATAAACCATATTGTATGAATACGGATCATCCTGATATCACGAATGTCAACTTTTGGCTTCCTCATTCCTTTCTAACGCTTGCTCGTATCAAATTTTGAGCCTTAAACCATGTGAGAGGCCAACAGTGAGTAATTCCCTTGAATTTGGCAATGGCGTCCATTGAGCTTCTTGACCTTTAACCTTCCTTAGGACACTTGTCCTTTGAGCTCTTGGATGACAGACTGTGTTGTCCATAACAGTATCATGATGAATGTTATTTGGAGATCTAGGCACCTTGTTCCATAGCTGAAAGAATTGGGTTGGGTATATTGACTATTAACTTATTGTTTGAAACTACTAGCACTGTTGAGCACAAAACTTTCTTTGCTTGAATTCATTCTCTTGGGTCGAGGGAAGTAAGAGACAAAAAGAGAAAACAAGGGAGACAGGGGACTAAGAATAGAACAAACTTCTTTACTAAACTTTAACTTTTATTGATATGAAATGAGTTGTTTTCTTTTAACACAGGATTGAGCTTCTGAACTAGCATGGTTATATCACAACCCTTGATATACACCATACGCTAAAAACCCACACACACACAAACAAAACTTAAGCAAGCAAGCTAACACATTGCTCTGACTAACAAAACACTACTACTCTTAAGGGTAAAGCTTAGGTTCTGCCATAGGTTCTTGAAACTTCTTCATTCTTTCTTTGGACATGGAGGCTTCTCCCTGACTCATCTTCACAGGAATTGACCTTTCTTGAGAGAAAAAAAAACTCCAGTGCAGAGACGCTTGACAACTCAAGTAGGCTTCACGTCCTCTTCATCTTCATCCAAAGAAGTTTCTCCTTTTAGCTTCCTCAGTTCATCTTCTAACTCAAAGAACCTTTTCTGGCGAAGAACAAGCTTACGATTGGGGTCTTTCCGATATTGGGCAAAACGAGCTTCAGTGTATTCCAACATCTTGGCGGTGTCATTGTCTTTAGGCTGAGACTTGTCCCTCATCTGTTCAACCATCTTCTACAACCTGACAATCTTCTCATTTTGAGCATGCTTCTGAATCATGGCTTGAGTCTTGTAATCAGAATGGAGGTGGTCAAGAGCATGCAACATCGTCCTCATGTGCACAATTGTATGATTCTCTTCACCCCAAGTGTTTGCGCAACCATTCATCCAAAATTCATCACCATGTTGAGGATGGTAGTGGTAAACAGTATTCTTCAGACGATCCTTGAAAAGCTGACGGAGACAACACAAAGCTTCATAAGCAACTTCTTCTTGAGCATAAAGGAAACAATCTGCCTCGCCATTGAATGAGAGTTGAGGAAGATCTTCCTTATCGGAGACGAGAGTAACAGCTGCTTTGCAGTGATATTGATTTCCAACATGAGTAGACACTTTAGTGTACTTAGGTGGAACCTTATATCCAAGATCATACGTCATACGACAAAGCTCACTTGTAAAACCATAGTTTCCATGTTGTTCAACTTCCTTTTGAAAAAGTGCCTTGCGTTCTTGTGCTGCTCTTCTTTCATTAAACTGATCAATCTTCTTGGGCAGATCACCCCAGATTTCATCAAAGCGTGCCATCATCTTTTCCATCTTCTCCTTGGAGGGATCCATCTAGAACAAGTTGAAAGCCGAAGAAGAAGGATGAGTAAAACTTTTGCAAAGACAAATGGGATAAGGAGGAAAACAGAATGTTGCATTTAGATTTTTGTTTTAGCAAAGACATGTCCTTATGGGTTTAACCATTTGGCTTGACCTACAGTCAAGATGGCTCTAATACCAACTTGTCACGCCCGGAAATTCACAAGTAATTTCCAAACTAATTTGTGCATTAAACCCTCGTCCAGAAATTAGCCGAGGTACACAAATCGACAATTTGAATATACAGTACCAAATAAACTAAAGCGATAAATACTTACAGAAGAGGCACTTAGTCCTCACCACGAAGAAAACTGCAGCGAAAAAGAAAATCTAGCGAAGCATCGACTCCACTCCCACAGGCAGCTCAATTGGGATCTAAGCCAAAGGTCTTCTCCTTCTGGATCATTTCTCTTTAACTGAGGTTTGATGATTATTGCAAGGTGAGTACATGGAATACTCAACAAGACACACAGCAAGTATGCAAGTGCAATGGATACCAAAGAACGGCATAATATAAGGTTCATTTGCGAAAGCAGCATTTGGCAAAGAGTTGAGAATTTTTAAAACAGTAGAGTAATAAATTAAACAGTATTAATCAACACTGAACAACACCCCGTGTTGTACAGGCCCAAACCACCACTGAACAACCACGCCCGGTTGTACAGATCCAACCTCCAAACCAGGAATTAGCCATTCCATACCAGGAGCTAAACCAATTATCACCATATATCACATTATTATTATTGATGAACAAGTGGGACTAATCACGAAAAACATTGTTAGGCTCGTCCATAACCGCGGGCACGGCTATTCGAATAGTTTTACTCTGGCCAGAGATGTACCACTGTACCCACAAGACACAGCCCCACAACATGTTGCCACGCGCCTCAATACCACCACGGTACCTCGGAAAGGAGCTGTGGCAGTACCCCTCGCATAACACAATTCAAAATAGTGCACCGTTCCCGGATCATAGTCACCCCCTTTAGCCAAGGTATGGACTCCCCAGCGACCCCCATGGACTTATCGCCACTTCACAGTCTGGTGCCCCACAATGAACCATATTATACAAAAGGTAAAGTCGTTGCCCACGCTGGCTTGTGGTTAGTACGGTTAATGCTTCACAACAGTAGCTCGCGAACCGGTCCTTAATTGTCATGAGCACAACTATCCAAACCTCAAACCATGTGCTCACAACCCACCATTAATCAAGTTTTAGTTGGACCAATTAATTAATCAATCACGATTAACCATCATGAGCTACCATTAAATATCCATCATTAAATAATAGTGAAGCATTAGTTATCCTAATAGTGTGCTAATGTTTAACAAGATTTAATCCAATTAAACATAATTAAAAATAATTAAATAGATTTATGTCATAATTTATATTTATTATTATTATTATGAAATAGACCTTGATTTTAGACAAATTTAGCAATTGGAACCACATTAATCTGAGTTACGGTGAATTAATTATGAATTAATGAAGTTTTAATCACATTATAACCATTAACCGAAACTATATTAAAATTATGACGCAATAATAAATTAATTTTGAGTTAGAAAAGAGGATTATTGCGTCAGCATTGATTGGTCCACCATAGAACAGGTTCACTGAGATGGTCCACGGGTTCACTAAGATGGACGGCCGAGATCGATCTTGACCGGAAATTGACCACGATCCAACGGACGATATTAGAATGGCCTAAGGTTTTGGATGGACGCCACATGGACTGAGACGCTAACGGGCCGACGTTGTGGCGCTTGGGTGGCAGCTGACCAGGCGCTAACGTGGACTCCAACGTGGCATGCCACGTGGGACAGATGGCCGGCCGGCAGTGGATGACGGCGGCGATGGCAAACGACGGCACGGCGGCGGAAACCGAGGACACCAATGCGAAGAGGAGATCGAGACGGTCCTTACCCACCCTTACACGACGACGGACGACGAAGAACGGCGGCCGACGATGAGCTTCAAGCGGCGACGGCGTCGGGTCGGCGGTGGCGGCGGCGTTCCGGCGGTCTTCGGCACAGGGGGACCGGTGGCCGGGCTTCCTCTTCTTCTTGCGAACTCAACGGTGGCGGCGGTGACCGAAAACGATGATCGACGGTGACGGGAGGCGCGGCTGGAGTGGCGGCCGGAGGTGGACAGAGATGGCGAGCGCGGGGAGAGGCGGCTAGGGCTCGGCTGCTTGGGAAAAAGAGGGGAAACGAAAGAGGGGACCTAGGGCATGCTTTTTATAGGCGGAGGAGGGAGAGATCGACTCGGATTCAAAGGAATTTGGCTATGGAAAATTAAGGTTTATCCTGAGTTCGTCGGAGAAGAACGAGGCCGAAATTCGTGGGATTGAGCACGGTTTTGATGGGGCTTTCTTGGGGGGAAAATAGAGGACATTGAGCGGAATCCGTTCCCATAACTAATTTTGGAAGGGAAGCAACAGGGAGGCCGGATTTGGAGGAGGGGGAGGCGCCGGGTTGGGCTCTGTTCGGCCGGCTGGAGGTTGAAGACGCACTGTAGCGAGAGGGAGGTAGAGTAGACTTTTCCTTTTTATTTTTTTTTGGGCCGGTTGAAGGAAGGACACAAGACAGACTTTGGAAGGGAGGGGCAGTCCGGGCTGAGAAAGAGAGGGAGCTGAATTAGACTTCTCCAGATTCGGCCCAAAACAGAAAAGAGACTTAAATTGCTTTTTCCAATTAAATAATTGCTGAAATGATCTTTGATTATTAAAAATACTTCCAATGCTCAAATAATTCCAAGAAAAATCTTGAAAATACTTGGACACTCAACGTATTTAATAAAATTTTAACCTTATCATTTACTGATTAATTTATTATTGTCACATTTATTGAAATGTTCTTTGTATTACTAAAATTAGTATTTGAGCCCCGAAAAATCCGAGAAAATTCCAGAGAGTGTAATAAACTATGGAGAATTTAATAAAAATTAAATCCACCATGATTTATCGAGGAAATTTTTATCTAGCTCGGTTTAATGTTCAAATTTTTCATAGATTTTATTCAAACACTTACTTAATTATTAAATAATTTCTAAAAATTCCTTTTTCACAACAATTTATAATTTAACGATTTTTAGGGTGTGACACGAGATCACCAATGTGAAGATAAAATTGCCCATTAGAGGTAACGAAGATGTCGGTGGTGGAGACGTAGTTGCCCATCAACAACGATGGCGAAATCCACCAACCATAGAGACGAAGAAAATAGTCGGTGACGACAAACATGTCCAGCAGTAATGACGACTGGCGGCAGCAGAGATGGCCGACTATGAAGACGAAGTTTCTCAACAACGATGAGGAAGACGCATAGCCATGGAATCGAGAAGATCAGTCGGCAACAACAGACGAGGCGACTGGCAGTAAAGACGATGCCGCCAATTAATGGCGATGCAACAGGCCAACCTTGAAGGAGAGAATACCAGTCAGCGATGACCAAGGCAAGTCGGTGTTGAAGATGAAGACGCACATCAGCAGCGACGACGTAGGCCAGCGATGACGACGAAACCACCAGTCAGCAACGACGAAAATAGCCGGACGATGAAGACGAAAATGCTAATCAGTTGCGGCGTAATAGGCCACCAATTGTGACAGACGCAACCGGTGGTGATGATGATCCGCAGTAGGAGAAACAGCCGGTTGTAGAGACAAAGTTGCCCGTCAACGGTGGCAGAATTGATTAGGCCTAAGAGATATGGTAAGATGTTGATGAAGATGGCGATATTGATGACCCAGTCAAATTTTAGTGTAGACGAAGTCCAAACTCGTGTGCATGATGAAGATTGATGCAACGCCTCTTGATTTATGATGATGGTAGTAGAACTTGACATATAAATTAAATCTTGAACTTGTCATTTGAAAAACTTGGAGTAGACTGTAGCATCAACTGAGAGCATTTGAAAATGTTGAAGTTGCTGAAGTAGAAAGCCTGCTCTGGAGTGAAGACGAAGCTGATGATTCCGAAGTTGATTTCGTAGAACTAGCTAACTGGTTAATTAATTGCTTCATCTTGTCATAACACCCAGAATTTTGAGTCTTGTATTTGTGTAGCCCCTGACTCTATGCTTAGTTGGGAAACAACTGAACATAGAGTCAAGAACTATAGCTTGTCATTGAGTAGCCATTGCTTAAGTGAAGAGACGCATTGAGGATATCCTGAGTAGAAATCTTGAACATTGGAACACCATTTGTTGTAGTAGATTAACATGGCATCGTATTTGGTGGCACAAGCCCACATGTTCAGGCGCTTGGAGACGTCGTGGTTAGTGAAGTAACGAAGCTTGCGAAGTAGAGGCAATAGAATTTGCCGGTGCCGAAGACAATGAAGACGAAGTTGCTCCTCAATGGTGATAGAATTGTATAGTCATGATGGCGTGGACATGAGTTGTCGGTAATAGAGGCAAACCATTGGCGAAGACAAGGTTCCAACAACGATGTCGAAGGCGCGTAGTCCTGAAGGCAAAACCACCAGTCGGCAGTGGCAAAACCAGTCGTCGACGGAAGATGAAGACGTCCATGAGCGTCGACATAATAAGCCAGCCGTGTAGGCGGAGGCACCAGTCGGTGACGGCGAAGGCAGGCCGGCGATGAAGACATAGACCCCCAACAATGGTGGTGTGACCAACTGTCGAAACTTGGTTTCGGAAATATCAATCTGGGGGAAGCAGTCAAGTGCCAAACACAATGGGTTAGTCGGGACAAGGGTTTAGACAGGTTCAGGCCCTCTCTAACGAGAGGTAATACCCTACTCCTGTTTCGGGGATTCGATCTGCCGAGTGTTTATTGATCTCTTGATCTCTTTCAATAGGGGCTCTCGCAAGTCTTCTACTTGTCCGTGTATTTTTCTGTGTCTGCCCCTCAAAGGACGCCCTACCCTCCTTATATAGTCTTGGAGGGTGGGTTTACAAGTCGGAGACCTATTCTATTCTAAGTCGGGCTCCTCAATCTTACCAACTATAAACTATGGGCTGTTACCTTATCTCAATGGTAACATAATACCCAAGTCATAGCCGGTTTACATAATCATAAAGCATAACCTATCCCCTATAGTAAGTCGGATAAGCTATCCGTGAGGGTATCCGGTACCCATAATCTCCATAGTAGCCCCCGAGACCTTCGCAGTCGATGAGATAAATTAGCCTCAAACTTGAATAACACGCAGCCGAGTGATTTCTTAGCCGAGTGCCTCTACTGCCGAGTGCCTCCATCACCTCTGCTTGAGTCTCCCGAGTGCTTCAGCATCCAAGAAAAGGCTGTGAAGGGCTGAAATCAATTCAAAAAAGTTCAAACATAAAAATTTAGGTGCATCGACTGATGCACCTAATTAGGTGTAGCCCCCGACTATGTGTTTAGTTAAATAAACTAAGCATATAGTCAAGAACTATATTAATTATACTCTCCCGAGCTTATTATAAAAGGTCCTATAACACATAACCTTATAATCAAGGCATAGTGTACAATAAATCCAAGCACTGGGCAAGCTCATGCTTATCCAAGCCGTTATGCCCGAGTCGTCCCGGAACATATAGCTCAATCAATTCTCATGAATATAAAATATGAGTTAATAAATGTATCAGTCATCTGAAAAATACGACCGAAATATTTAATAGCTCTTGCCGTAATATTGATCTTGATAAAAAGAGCACACCAAGGTGGCAAATCAGCATTGATAAATAAAAAATCAAATGCTTTATAAAAAACCAAACAGCTCCCGCAACCTATAAATAAATTACCAGGACAGTTATAAAAAACTTTACTGTTTGTCACCTTTCAAGTTGCATCATACCAACCTTCAACAAGTTGTGTAACTGCCGTATGAAAGGATTTTAAAGTCATCGGGCAATGAGACATACGCATATTGCTAGAGCAAATTTGTTTAAGTCCTCATGGACTTATGTCAAGCCGTACGCATAAGATGGGCCGTAAGTTTCTCATGGGCTCGACCCAAATACGAGAAAACCCAACAAAAACCCTAAAATCTTTCTCAAAGCGCCAGCGTCGTCGCTGCCGCTTCTTCTTCCCGAAATTTTTCCCCTTTTCGCGCTCCTGTTCATCAACCGCCCCAAAGAATTCCGGAATCTCGCGCTTACGCAAAATCATCCATCCAAGAACTCACATTCCACCGCAATCCATCATCCGCATCCAGCCACCAGCATCCCCTCAAAAAATCCCCATCTCTTGAGTAAGACCCACCTCCACCTAACTCGCATCCATGGCGGAAGAGAGAGAAATCCCTTTCGACCAGTGGGCGACCTCAGACGTGAAGGAGTCGACCTTGCGGGAAATGGTGAAGAACGGAGTTCTCCCACCCAAGGAAATCATCGGCTGGCGTCCGGCGGCCGGCGAGGAGTTCCCTACTCCAAACACCGGTGAGATTGTGGTCTTCACCTCTTTCTTCTATTGCGGATTTGGTCTTCCCACTTCCGACTTCTTCCGTGGTGTCCTCGAATACTACGGCCTCCAAATTTATCACTTGAATCCCAATTCTATCCTCCACATTGCAATATTTATCCATGTGTGCGAAGCATTTTTAGGCATCCTTCACCATTTCAATCTATTTCGCCGTATGTTTTATGTCAAGCCACACCCAAACAAGGATGACCCCTGCGTCGTCGGCGGTGCTGGCTTTCAACTCCGCGGGACTCTCCGCAGAGACTACTTTTCTCTCCCCTTGAAATCTTCCAACAAGGGCTGGCACGCAAACTGGTTCTACATCTCGAACCCCAATCCCAGTTTGCCCGACTTCGTCGGCCTTCCACCGATCCAGAGAGCTAACTGGAGCACATTGCCGGAAAACCAAGATTGGGTAGAAGCAAATAACCTCCTGGCTAATATTCTTGAAATGAAGAAAAAAGGCCTCCAAGGAGAACAAATCACCCGGCACTTCATCAAAAACCGATTGGCTCCCATCAAGGAAAGATCTAAGCCAGCGTTCGAGTATGAGGGTGAAAGCGACCCCAATCGGGAGGACCGCGATGCTCTGAGTTACCAGGCCTTGTGCACTCGCATGTACAAGATTTTCTCCTCTGGAATCACAGTAGATCGCAGCCACAAGATGCCGGTTCCTCCGTTCAACCTGTTCCGACCTCCTCCTCCGGTAAGTCGACTCGGGTCTTCAAAACTCTTTCAATCTTGCACACATCCTTCAATATATCTCAAAAACTCTACTTGCAGGCAAACGCTCTTATTATCTCCAAGCCATACAAGGTGTACCATGACGATATACCAACTCGGCCTGCTGCCAAAAAACCAACCGGCGGCCCCAAAATCAAGGTTGAGCCTCAAGAAAAAAGAGCCGCTACCAACGAAGATATCAACAAGCGGGCGAGTAAAAGGAGACTGGTCGTTGATGACTCGGACGATGAAGAAGTCCAGATTCCACAATCTAGCATAAATCCTCCGAAACCAACAGCCAGGTCCACTCCTAAAATCAGGAGGTCCAATAGGTATCTCACATAACCAGAATCAGCCTTTGGTTAAAAATCTTTTTCTCCTCTTACTCAATTGTCTTTATCTTCCTTTTTGCAGAAAACCTCAAGATATTGATCCCACCGGGCGGGCTGAAGCCATCAATCCATCTGCAGCATTAGAAAAGCCAAGGCCTGCAGAACCAAAAGCTCAAAATCCTGTCCCAAGTGAAGACACTTCTGGGGCAGAATCTTTAGGCAAAAATGCTCCTGAGGCCGAGCCCCCGACTGCCAGCCAAGTTTTCCCAGCTGGAACCCAGTCGGTCGAAGAAGAACAGCCCCCGACTACCAGTCAAGATGCTCCGACTGGAAACCAGCCAGATGAAAATCTACGGGGCCCGTGCAGTCAAGAAGCACCATCCGAGGATTTGGCTCCCAAAACGGGTAAACCTTGCAATAATCGCCAGATTCTTGTCTTCATCATATTTCTTCTTCTTTCATTATTCATCTTCTCTAGATCAATCAGCCGAAGAGGAGGAAATCTCCCGACTGAAGTCTTCAAGTGACTCGGTCCCTCCTATCAAGATCGAGTGGCATGATGCCGAAGGTGTGAAGCAAGGCATCGTGCTAAATAAGCAAAAGGAAAATGAGGAACGCGACATGCTCGTAGCCAGCCTCAACGAAACGACCCGGCTAATGAATGTAAGTGTATCTCCTCTTTGTCTTGTCATCATTGTTTGGTGTAATTGACTATCTTCATCCCCTTATGCAGAGAATATATTGTCGCTCAATGGCCAAAACAGACACCCTCGAAAAGCTGGTTCCTCATGTAAATTCTCTAGAAAACGTTCATCAAGACCTCAAGGCCACCAGAGCAGAAGCCACAGCTCGAGAGGTCGCCTTGCGAGCAGAAATCGCAAAACTTCGAGATGAAAACCTGGAACTCCGTGGCTCAATCGGGGGTAAGTCAAATCACCGTTATACTTGCTCTATCTTCGCATATAATATATTTTGATCCTGATGCTCGCTCTGTCTTCATGTTGTAGCAAATTCATCCGAAATTGATTCTCTTAAAGCTCAGCTGAAGAAAACAAACACCAGTAAAGCCAAGCTGGAGTCTGACAATGAGAAGATCCTGGAAGAATTTGAAGGTAAGCCTTTTGAAATAGCACTCCGCAACTTGCTCGGTCTTGAATACTTATGTAGTCATATCCCTCTTGTAGCTTATAAGGTCAAATCCCAAGCACAATTCGATGTCTTTGCCGAGAGAGACCGGAGGGCTGAAAGTGTTAGGGATGACATTGCCAATGCTGCCGCACCGATATTGTCAGCACTATATAAGAACGGACTCGGGACAAGCTCATTGGATGCTGTTGAAGTCTTTGACAAACTCAGGACGGCCCCAGCTAAATATATGGAAAATATCTCTGATGCGGCCGTTATGGGCGCAAGCTTCGCCCTTGCGCAGACGAAGTCACTCTATCCCCGGATAGATGTAGACTCTGTCGGAGAAGGCTTCGCGGCTGGTACCTCAGATGAGCGAGCCCTAGAGCTCATAAGTGAAGCACAGGAGTCGGCGAAAAAGGTAGCCGTAGATGTAGCCGCAAACTTCCAGGAGTAGCTGACTTGTCCTGAAGTATATGACGCACTGTAATGTTGACTTGTAAATATATAGCTTATTTATGTTAATGCCCTGATCCGAGTCTTCATATATAATTTCTTAAGAATTTTCGTCCGACTGTCACCAAGCCTAAGCTTGATTAAGCCATCAAAAAATTCTCAGTCCTTATCTATTGGACTCGAACCAAAACACTAAACAATGATAAACTAAATATAAACAAGTTATCAAAGAAAATAATACTTTATTGATATATATATATAGCCCCCGACTGACAACCCAAGAGGTCATCCTGCTTGAAGTTGGCAGTCGAGAAGAACATAGAGACAAAAAATGCCTAAGTATAATATCGACGAAGATGCTCAATGTTCCAGGAGTTCTCCACCATGGTCCCATCTTCACGCTTTAGACGATATGCTCCCGACCGAGTTACCTCAGCGATTATGTAGGGCCCTTCCCATAGTGGAGATAGCTTGTGGCGATCTTTGGTGGTTTGAATCTTGCGTAGAACCATGTCTCCAACAATGAAGTCTCGTGACCGAACATTGCGGTTATGGTAGCGCCGAAGTCCTTGAAGATACCGTGCCAACTGAATCAATGCGGCTTCGCGAGCTTCCTCCAGTCGAGTGAGGTCATCAACTCTGTCATGGTCATAGCGCTCGTCATCGAAGCTACGAACACGAAGAGACTCGTACTCCATCTCACTCGGCAACATTGCTTCTGCTCCGTAAACCAAGAAGAAAGGGGATTGGCCGGTAGCCCGACTAGGCGTGGTCCGCAATGACCATAATATGGAAGGCAACTCTTGAACCCATCTTCCGGCATACGGTCGTAGTCTATCGAACACTCGGGCTTTGATACCTTGAAGAACCATACCATTAGCTCGTTCAACTTGTCCGTTACTCTTGGGGTGTGCCACCGATGCATAGCAAATCTTAATACCAAAGTCTTCGCAGAACTTCTTAAAAACGCCTCCAGTGAATTGAGTCCCATTGTCAGTTATAATTCTGTTCGGGACACCAAACCGATGCACGCTGTTTAGAATAAAGTCTCGCGCCTTGTCCGCGGTTATCGTAGCAACCGGCTTAGCCTCGATCCACTTGGAAAACTTATCAACCGCGACGAACAGATGCGTGAATCCACCTGGCGCCTTCTTGAACGGACCCACCATGTCCAAGCCCCACACGACGAAAGGCCATGATAAGGGGATTGTTTGGAGATCTTGAGCTGGAACGTGGCTCTGCCGAGCGAAGAATTGACAACCTTCACACGTGCGAACTACCTTATCTGCATCGGTGACCGCCATGAGCCAAAAGAATCCTTGTCTGTAAGCCTTACCCACCAGAGTGTGCGCCCGGCGACTGCCGCAAATGCCCGAGTGAATATCGTGCAATAATTGTCGTCCTTCCTCTGGGATGACGCATCTCATCAAAACTCCAGAGGGGCTTCTCTTGTATAGCTCTGAATCAACCATGACATAGCCTTGACTGCGATGTCGAACTCATTCCGCATCATCCCGGTCATCCGGCAGCTCTTGCTGAGTTAAAAACTTGATGAACGGTGTCCTCCAATCAGTGTCAAGCATGGCGACTTGGCTGGTAACTCCTTCATCGGAGATTAGTGCTTTGGCAATAGTCGGTTCATAGAGATGTTCCACGAAAACGTCAGTCGGGGCTGCTTCGCGCTTGGACCCAAGCTGTGCCAACTGATCTGCCGCTTCGTTATTGTGTCTCAAGACATGGGATAACTCCAATCCGTCAAACTTGTCTTCAAGCTTGCGAACTTCTTGCTGGTAGGCCTCCATGGTCTCGTTCAAACAGGACCAGTCCTTCATCACCTGGTTAACCACCAACTGGGAATCTCCTCACACGATCATCCGTCGTATCCCGAGTGAAACAGCAAGTCGTAGGCCGTGAAGGAGGGCTTCATACGCGGCGACGTTGTGTGAGGCGGGAAAGTGGATGTGAAGGACATAGCGTAGCCTCTCCCCAGTCGGGGAAATCAGCACAACTCCCGCTCCCAAGCCGGTGACTCTTTTGGATCCATCGAAGTGCATGGTCCAGTACTGCAAATCTTCTCTAGGTACATCTTCTTGTTGTTCGGTCCACTCGGCTACAAAATCCGCCAGGGCTTGAGACTTTATAGACGTCCTCGCCTTGAAAGATATGTCCAGCGGCATCAACTCCAGTGCCCACTTCGCGATGCGTCCAGTAACCTCCCGGTTATGGATGACATCGCCGAGTGGAAAGGACGTGACGACGGTGACCGAGTGGCTCTGAAAATAATGGGCTAGCTTCCTAGCAGTGATTAAGACTCCATATAACAATTTTTGCACCTGTGGATAGCGGGTTTTGGCTCCTGCCAGCTCCTCGCTGACGAAGTAGATTGGCCGTTGAACCTTTTGGGTGCGGCCTTCTTCCTCGCGCTCGACGGCCAATACCGTGCTGACCACCTGGTGAGTTGCGGAGACGTAGAGCAACAGGGGTTCTTGAGGGTGCGGTGACGCCAATACAGGTGGTGTCGTGAGGAACTCCTTGAAGTCTTCGAAAGCTTTCTGGGCCTCAGTGGTCCATTGGAAATCATCGGTCTTCTTTAGTAACCTGAAAAAAGGCATACCTCGTTCGCCGAGTCTGGAGACAAAACGGCTCAATGTTGCCATACAACCGGTGAGCTTCTGGACTTCTTTCTGGGTACTCGGGGGCTTCATGCTCCGGATAGCGTTGATCTTCTCTGGATTTGCCTCAATGCCACGATGTGATATCATGAAACCGAGCAGCTTCCCTGATGGCACACCAAAGGTACACTTCTCCGGGTTCAACTTCATTCTGAAGGCCCGAATGTTCGCAAAGGTTTCTTCTAAGTCGGCAATCAGGTCTTCCTTCTGCTTGGTCTTGATGACAACATCGTCGACATAGGCTTCCACATTTTTCCCGATCTGGGTCTGAAGGCACCTCTAGATCATGCGCTAATAGGTAGCCCCGGCGTTCTTCAGGCCAAAAGGCATCGTGATGTAGCAATAAGCTCCAAACGGGGTGATGAAAGACGTCTTCAGACAGTCGGATTCCTTCAAACTGATCTGGTGATAACCCGAGTAACAATCCAAAAAGCTCAGAAGCTCACAGCCGGCTGTTGAGTCGACGACTTGGTCTATTCGAGGTAGTCCAAAAGGATCTTTGGGGCAAGCTTTGTTGAGATCGGTGTAGTCCACACACATGCGCCATTGCCCTGTCTTCTTTCGGACAAGAACTGGGTTAGCTAGCCAGTCGGGATGGTAAACCTCTTTGATGAAACCGGCAGCTAAGAGTTTGGCGAGTTCCTCCTTGATGGCATCCTTTCGGTCTTGAGCGAAATGGCGCAATCGTTGTTTTATAGGTTTAGCGTCATCTTTAACGTTTAAAGAGTGCTCGATCACCTCCCTAGGAATACCCGGCATGTCAGACGGTTTCCAAGCAAAAATATCTTTATTATTCTGAAGAAAGGTGACGAGCGCGCTTTCCTATTTAGGATCTAGCTCTGCGCCTATTACAGCAGTTTTAGAAGAATCAGATGGATCAAGGGGGACTTTCTTAGTTTTGGCGTCGCCGTCTCCCGACTTGGCGATCTTCTTGGTGGGGACTTCACCTTCTCCAGATGTCGATGCAGCGAGTCGGACCTCTAATTGGCCACGTAGTCTCTCGTGAGACTGGGCCATGTCGCAGCTTTCTTTGTCGCAAGTGAAGGCTTGTTTGACGTCGCCGCGCAGGGTGATGACTCCATTGGGCCCGGGCATTTTCATGATGAGGTAGGTATAGTGTGGTACTGCCATGAACTTATCGAGCGCCGGTCTTCCGATGATCGCGTGGTAGGCAGCTTCGAAGTCGGCGACCTCAAAAGTGATGTTCTCCGTCCGGAAGTTCTCCCGAACCCCGAAAGTGACTGGAAGAGTAATGCGCCCGAGTGGCGTGGATGACAGCCCCGGGATGACTCCATGAAAGGGAGCTGAACTCGGCTTCAACTCGGATCTTGGAATCTGCATTTCGTCCAGCGTCTTGGCAAATAGGATGTTGAGAGCACTACCGCCATCGATGAGGACGCGCTTGAGTTTGATGTTGCGAACCACCGGGTCTAGTACCAGGGGATACCGCCCCGGGTGAACCACTCGGTCAGGGTGATCCGAGCGGTTAAACGTGATAGCCACCTCCGACCATCGTAGATAATGCGGGACTTCAGGTTGCGCGGTGTTGACTTCGCGATCAGTCAGCTTTTGCTTCCTCTTGGACTCGTACGCCTGCGGTCCCCCGAAGATGTGATTTAGCTCGCCTACGAGGTCTTGGAAGGGCTCTGTGTTGCTAACCGGGTCGCTCCTCTTGGTGCCCGATGGGCCGGCTTCGTCAGCCGGTTTTTGTCGTAGTTGTGCCGCGTATTGCTCAGCGAACTGTTTGTAGGATGAAGCAATCCTTTGCCGCATGCTTGTGGTTTGGATGGTGCGTGCACTGAGCGTTCATGATTTTGTCGTAGGCAGCGACTCGGGGACGTTGTTGCTGGTAGTTTGATGTCGTGGCGATCAGATCCTCGGGCTTGCGCTTGCGATCCTTTTGGCCCCGTTGTTGTTGCCGTTGTCCTTCTTAGGACGCCAGCTGCTTCCGGATGGCTTGTCGTCCCTCTTGTCGTGTCGGTCTTGTCGCGAGGCCTTGATTGCGTCATCAGATTTGGCGTAGGAGTTTGCCGTCTCGAACATTTGCTTGACCGTCTTCGGTGGCTTGCGCCCAAACTTGCCGATAAGCAGCTCGTCACGAACGCCTTTCTGGAACACAGCAATAATGACATCATCGGTGATGTTGGGAATCTTGTTCCGTTTCTCCGAAAAGCGTCGAATGTAGTCCTTCAACGATTCGTCCGGCTTCTAAATGACGTTGTAAAGGTCAAAATGGGTCCCGGGTCTTTCAAAAGTACCCTGGAAGTTGGCGATGAAGTGGTCCCGAAGCTCACTCCACAAGTCGATCGAGCCTTTTGGCAAACTCGTGAGTCAGTTCCTAGCTGAGTCGGCGAGAGCGACGGGCAGGTAGTTGGCCATAGCCTTGCTGTCTCCTCCTGCTGCGCGGATGGCGAGGGTGTACACAGTTAGCCAGGACTCGGGGTCGGTCTTACCGTCATACTTATCAATCCCGGTAGGTTTAAAACCACTCGGCCAGTCCACTCGATGCAGGTTCCTGGTGAAAGCGGGCACTCTATCATCGTAATCGTCGGGTGATTTCCTTCTGTCTTCAGAAGAGCGCCGTTCACGTTCCCGGTAGCGTCGGTCGAGTACCTCCCGCAAATCACTCGGCGGGGGCCTTCGCGGGCTGCTTTGATGGTTGGAGTTGTAGCGACGATTCCGGTCGTGGACGGGTTGTCGGCTGTGTTCTCTTTCGTGAGAGTCAGCCGTATGAACTCGTGGCCTCCATACCGCCTCATGGCGAGGGTCTTTAGATCTGACTGGTGTCTTGCTTTGCTCGGGTCTCTTGTAGTCCTTGGACCGCAGCGGCGGCAGTCGGCTTCTGTCCGGTGTTTCGGCAACGGACTCGGTCGGCCTTCGCGCGGAGCTGGAAGGATGGCCGTTGGCCGTAGCTGCGACAATGGTCTTGATCTTGTCCAGGAGCGGCGTCACCGCAGCCGGCGCCGCTTCTATGACGGTGTCGATGAGGGTGAGGGCAGCAACGGCGTTTTGTTGAGGCGTCTGGAAGATATTGGCGTTGTCGACTCGCGTCTGCATTATGGCCTCGCGGGCTGAGCGCCCAGTCGCCCTCAGGTCTCGTTTCTTTTTGTCGGCTTCTTGCTTCTTCCTGAGCTCCTCCTCCTCCTTGCGTTTACTCTCCTCCTCCGCACACTTGCGCTCTTGCTCCAGCTTGGCTCGTTCCTCCTCCACGCGCTTGCGCTCTTGCTCAAGCTTAGCCCGTTCCTCCTCCGCGATCCTCCGGGCCACGGCCGAGTCGGTCTCAGCTACTTCGGCCATGAGAACGTTGAGAAGGTCCGGATCGTAGTAGTCTTTATCTGCGTCGTAGCTGTTGATTTCATCCGTGGAGATGTCATAGAGGTCGTCGAAGTCGGTGGAGCTCATATGTTCGTCGATATCCGTGGATGAGTACGACCCAAGTCGTTCGAGTATGACCGCGACCTCTCGTGAGGCCGAGGGACAGCATGAAGGCGATGATGACTTAGAAGATTCAGAAGGTTCTCCCGAGTGGATCAGATCCAACTCAGAAGACAAGAGATTATGATAGATTTTAGCGTCGTCCGGTAATCCGAGCGGCGCCAAGGAACTTTCCCTCCTCGACTGGTTCGAACCCGAGTCAAGAAGAGAGAGCTTACCGAATTTGTCAGTGACGAAGTCGAGTCCACCAAAGCGAAGTGTCTGCCCAGGGGCGAAGACGAAGTCGGCGAAGCTTGATGGAGATCCCATTGCGCTCGTTGGCGAGATGTCGAAGAAGAACTTGACGCGGAGCCCCTACCTGGCGCGCCAACTGTCGAAACTTGGTTTCGGCAATATCAATCTAGGGGTAGCAGTCAAGTGCCAAACACAATGGGTTAGTCGGGACAAGGGTTTAGACAGGTTCAGGCCCTCTCTAACGAGAGGTAATACCCTACTCCTGTTTTGGGGATTCGATCCGCCGAGTGTTTATTGATCTCTTGATCTCTTTCAATAGGGGCTCTCGCAAGTCTTCTACTTGTCCGTGTATTTTTCTGTGTCTGCCCCTCAAAGGACGCCCTACCCTCCTTATATAGTCTCGGAGGGTGGGTTTACAAGTCGGAGACCTATTCTATTCTAAGTCGAGCTCCTCAATCTTACCAACTATAAACTATGGGCTGTTACCTTATCTCAATGGTAACATAATACCCAAGTCATAGCCGGTTTACATAATCATAAAGCATAACCTATCCCCTATAGTAAGTCAGATAAGCTATCCGTGAGGGTATCTGGTACCCATAATCTCCACACCAACCAACCGTATAGGCAGGGACACCAGTCGGCGAGGGCGAAAGCAGGCCGATGATGAAGACGTAGACGCCCAACAACGGTGGTGTGACCAACCAACCGTGTAGGCAGAGACACCAGTCGACGGCGCCGAGGGCAAGCCGGCGATGAAGACGTAGACGCCTAACAACGGTGGTATGGCCAACCAATCGTGTAGGCAGGGACACCAATCGGCGGCGGTGAAGGCAAGCGGGCGATGAAGACGTAGACGCCCAACAACGGTGGTATGGCCAACCAACTGTGTAGGCGGGGATATCAGTCGGCGGCGGTGAAGGCAAGCCGGCGATGAAGACGTAGATGCCCAACAACGGTGGTGTGACCAACCAACCGTGTAGGCGGAGACACCAGTCGACGACGGCGAGGGCAAGCCAATGATGAAGACGTAGATGCCCAACAACGGTGGTGTGACCAACCAACCGTGTAGGCGGAAACACCAGTCGGCAGCGGCGAAGGCAGGCCGACGATGAAAACATAGACGCCCAACAACGGTGGAGTGACCAACCAACCGTGTAGGCGGAGACACCAGTTGGCGGCGACGAAGGCAAGCCAACGATGAAGACGTAGACGCCCAACAACGGTGGTGTGACCAACCAACCATGTAGGCGGAAACACCAGTCGGCGGCGGCGAAGGCAGGCCGACGATGATGTTCTGACTGATCCATTCCCAAAGCGTAGGAGATAAGCTTATAGCTATGGATCCCTACTATGCATATCTGGATTTGGATCCTGCAATATAAATATGTAGAATGAGTAGTATCTGATGTAAATATAGTACTTAAGAAAAATTTAAGCATTTCAAAATATTTATAAGTATGTATTTCTCCTCCTATTGGTTTTGATTTCCCCAAGTAGATGACTCCTCACGTTTAAACACTCTGTCCGACTAGTCATTGACATGGGTACGTCATTAATGGAACAAAGTTTCACATATCAGAATTTACTACTCGGGTACTTTCGTAATTTTAGAGCAGAAAACAAATTATCTTATCTCTATGCTTTTGATTTCTTCCGAGTAATACTTAGCACCTTGCGTTATACACTCCATCTAACGAGCTCCCGGGTGCTAGGATTCGGCCCAAGGGCAACTATTCATCAACAAACCAAACGGAAAGCATAGGGAAATAGAGTTTCATAACTCGATGGGCATTTTTTTACTCGGATTATTTCTCAAGCAATCAAGATAAAAATTATAAAAATTAACTCAAAAATAAGATATAACATCTATAGCCCCCTGACTCACTGCTCAACGGAGGACAAGTTGATGTAGTGAGGCAGAGAAAAAAGAAAATATCATATAAAGAAGAAAATTAATGATGACTTAGCTTTTTGGTGCTTCCACCGGTGATGGCAGAGGTGGCCGATCTAGGGACAATGTCGTCCATCAATGGCGATGAAGACACCAACCAAAAAGCAGCGTGGAGGCGAAGAAACCAGTCGGCGACGGCAAAGACGACCGACGGTGAAGGCGATGTCACCATCAGCAACGGCGGCGGAGCACACCAACCATGGAGGCGAAGATACCAGTCGGCGATAACGAAGACGACCGACGGTGAAGACGATGTCGCCATCAGCAACGGCGGTGGAGCACACCAACCGTAGAGGCGAAGATACCAGTCAGCGATAACGAAGACGACCGACGGTGAAGATGATGTCGCTATCAACAACGACGGCGGAGCACACCAACCGTGGAGGCGAAGAAACCAGTCGCGATAATGAAGACGATCGACGGTGAAGACGATGTCCCCATCGACAACGGCGGCGGAGCACACCAATCGTGGAGGCGAAGAAATCAGTCGGCGATGGCAAAGACGGCCGACGGTGAAGACGATGTCGGTCTTGGCTCATTCCTCTTCTGCGATCCTGCGGGCCATGGCTGAGTCGGTCTCAGCAACTTCGGCCATGAGGATGTTGAAGAACTTCGGAGCGTAATTGTAGTTGAAGTCGGAGCCGTAGAGGTCGTCCGTGGAGATGTCGTAGAGGTCGTCGAAGTCGGAAGAGCCGAGGTAATCAGCGATCTCGGTAGATGAGCACGACCCGAGCGGTTGAATCATGACGGCAATTTCCCTGGAGCTCGGACCACAGCATGACGAAGGTTCTCCCAAGTGGATCGATTCCAACTTGGAAGATAGAAGATTGTGGTAGGACTTAGCGTTGTTTGGTAACACTAACGGCGCCGTGAGGTTTCCCCCTCCCGACTGGTCCGAATCCGAGTCAAGGAGAGAGGTCTTGCCGAATTTGTCGGTGATGAAGCCGAGACTACCAAAGCGGAATGCCTGCCCAAGGGCAAAGGCGAAGTCGTCGATGCCTGATGAAGATCCCATCGCGCTAGTCAGTGAGATGAAGAAGAAAACTTGACGCAGTTCCCCTACCTGGCGCACCAACTTGTCGAAACTGTGGATATTATGGGTACCGTATACCCTCATGGCAGGCTTATCTGACTGGCTATAGGGGATAGGTTATGATTTATGAATATGTAATCGGCTTAGGACTTAAGTGTTACGTTACCTTGTGTAATAAGGAACGGCTTATAGTCCTGAGTCGGGAATAATATGGAGTCCGATACCGTATGTAGTTAGGTCTCTGACTTGTGAGCCTACCTTCTAAACCTATATAAGGAGGGTAGGACGTCCCTTGAAAGATAAAGGAAAAGAGAGAGATAGAAAGAGATTGAAAGAGATCGACATAAGAGAAAAGAGATTGAAAGAGATCGACATAAGAGAAAAGAGATCAAGAGATCAATAAACCACTCGGCGGATCAAATCCCCGAAACAAGAGTAGGGTATTACTTCTTCATAGAAGGCCTGAACCTGTCTAAACCCCTTTGCACACTAACCCATCGTGTTTGGCGCTTGACTGCTACCCCTAGTTTCTTATTACCGAAACCAAGTTTCGATATAAGGTAAACAAAATACATAGAAAAGCAAAGCATTATATACATATATGTGTGAGGCGGTGCAGGTCTCTGAGGTGGACGGCCCCCGGCTCACTTCGGGCCGGACTTTCCCGCTCCTCCCGAGGCGCCCGAGGCATCAGCCGCGTCATCGTTGTCGGAGTCTTCCCAATCCTCGTCGCCCTTGAAGCCGCCTTCCCCTTCCTCGCCGTTGAATGGAGCCGGGTAGGCAAACTTGGGAGCCGTCCCCTCGAAGTTGCCGACGATGGCCTTCGCGGCCTCCTGAACGGCGGCCCGGGCACCCTCCTCCGTCCCGGGGGGGAGGGAAGTCGTCCAGTGCGAGGAAGGGGGCGAAGCTCGGGTCACGAGCCCAGTGGCTGGCTAGCACCAACTCCACCGCTTCCCACACCAGTTAGCCGAAGGAGGGCGCTCTTCAGCATCTTGGGCCCAACGTGGAGCTCGAGCTGAAGAGCGTCGATCCGCCCGTCCCGTTGTAGCACGGCCTCCCGGAGCTCCGAGACGGTGTGCTCCGTCGCAGCGAGGCACTCCCATAGAGCCTCGCTCCCGTCCACCGGCGTCGCCGCGTCCCGTGCCACAGAGGCCAAGTCCCTCTCCCGCGCGTTCAATTCGGTGACGCGCTGCTCCACGGCGGCCCACTCCATGCGGGTAGTTTCCAAGTGTCGGCTCTCGCGGCCGGCCACGGCGAGTTCACACTTGGAGAGCTGCTCCTCGAGCCGCCGCACCGCCGTCTCGCAGCGGGAGACCTCGGCCTCGTGCTTCGAGACCCTCCCATCGCGTTCCCGCCAGGCCTCCTCCCAGAGACGCAGGCTGCCCTCCAATTGCCACGCGACGGCCTCGGAGTCCGCGAGGGCACGAACCCGTTCGGCGTTTGCCTCCTCGGTCACCCGAAGGATGGCCTCGGCGTTCGCCGCCGTGGTCTCATGCTCCTCCAACATCACCTCCCGGGCATCCAGAGCCCGGACTTGCTCCTCCAGCTCCTGGGCCCGTTGCTCGAGCTCCCGGGCCCGCCGCTCCACCCCTTGCGCCTACTGCTTCGCGGCCTCCTCGCGCCGGTGCACGGCAGCCTCCCTCTCCGGTAGGGACGAGGCCTGCTCGTCCAGCTCCTTGGCGCGGGCCTCCACGGCCTCCTCCCACTGGCGCAGGGACTCCTCGGCCCACGACACCTGCTACTCCCAACCCGCCACGGCGTTCTCCCTCTCATGGAGCGTCTCCACATACGCGTCGCTGGCGAGCCGAAGGTCGCCTACCGCCTCCTCTAGGGCATCCGTGGGGACGAGGGCCGCGACCCTCTCCTCCTCGGTCTCCCGCATCACTTCGTCCATGGATGCGGCCCGCGCATTTAGTTCTACCAGGCAGCGGTTGTGTGCGGAGCGGCCAACGGCAACCATGGCCTCTAGCGAGCGACGCCCTTCCTCGAGGCGCGCCCACTCCGCGTCCAGCTCGGCTCGCTCCCCCAGCAAGGACTGCATCTGGGCGTTCAGCCCCTCAATGACGATGGTGTTCGCCACCGCCAGCGCCTAAAGGAGGGGCTCCGAGCCCGTCGGGGTAGACGGATTAAACGGGGACCGCTGCCTTCTCCGCGACCCGGTCTAACTCAATCCGTTAGCGGTCGGGCCCCAGGGCCGGGGGCTGGGGGAAGCATCCCTCCCCACGTCTCGTCCGCGGGGCTGCGGCGACGACGACCTCCGGGGTGGCACGTTGCCCCCTGCATCCTCGGTGTCACCCCCGCCGGCGCCGGTAGAGCCCTCTGCAGCATCGGTGGCAGGGGCCCCATGTGTGGCCTCTGCCCTGGGCGCAGTCGGAGAAGCCTCGCCGGCTGTCGGGCGGGCCGCGCCGGCCCCCGAGCTGGGGGCTCCCACCGGGTCCTCCGCCTCGGTCTCTGCCTCGGGCGTGGCGCTGAGGCCCGCTTGCCCCATCGGCGCCTAGGTCTCCGTGCCCTCGCCCGGCCTCCTCGCCTCAGCCCTTGCCTCGCTTGTTCGTCCGCCGGACTCGGCCTCCCCTCACTTGGGCTCTCTGGGCCGGATAGCGGGGTCATCCGCGGGAGCACCATCGGAAGGGACCTCGCTAAAAAAGAAAGACAAGAAGAAGGAAAGAGGAAGTAAGTGAAGGCAGCAAAATCCGGGAACGCACACGTAGAATATCGAGCCGGGATCATACCTCTGGGGCTGACGCTTGAAGCTCCACTTTGGGGGCTCGATGAACTCCCCCCGACACGGCTCGGACTGCCCCACCTTCCACAGCCTTCTCTTCTTTTGCCCAGCCTCTGGCGGCGCCATTGGCGCGGCGCCCGCTGGGTGGTAGGAGGTGGCACGCTTCGCACTGCCCCATCGGGGCGGAGACGGGGAGCGGGAGGACTTCATCTGCTTTCGTTTCCCGTTCGGGTCAGAAGGGCGAGCACTGCCCGAGCCTCCGCCGGTGGCACAACCTCCGTGGCCCCCTCGGGCAGGAGGGCGCTGCCCCCATGATCGTGGCTGCTGCCCGCGCCGCCGACCCCGCTGCGCTCCACGCCGGTGCCTACCGCCTGCATGATGGCCACGATGGAGTCCCGTTCCGGGTTGCAACAGAGCGGAAAGATGCCCGGGGGAATCAGCGACGGCTCAACGTCGCCAAGGTCGAGCACCTTCTGGACCACCACCTTCAAGTCAGCCGGGGGCCAGTCCCAGGCACTTTCCGGGTGGGTCCGGATGGTGTCGTCGGGACCGGCGTACGTCCACGAGGGCCTGACCCGCTCCTGGAGGGGCACGATCTGCCAGCGGGTGTAGTCGTCAAAGACCATGGCGCTGTTCAGCCCTAGGGCCCACAACCCGGCAAGGTGGTCCAATATCGCGTCATACGCGTCCCCCAACTCCGGCACCTCCCACCAGCCTGGAGTCTGCACGGGCGGCGTGGTCGAGACCCAAAGTCGAGGATGGTCGGGGAGCACGGTGTAGAACCAGTCGTGCTTCCAGTCATCCCACTTCTTGCGCAGCTTCTGCTCAATGTAGAGCCGCTGCGTGTTGGCCCGTGGCTGGAAATAGCACCCCCAGTCTCCGTCGGGGGGACGACTGCTGCAGGGTAAAGAACCATCGGAAGAGCCGGAGGCTCGGCATCACCCCGAGGAACATCTCGCACAGGTGTGCGAAGATGGCCAGCGTGATCACGGCATTGGGGGTGAGGTGCACCATCTGGATCTCATAGAATTCCAAGACGTCGTAGAAGAAGGAAGAGAATGGGGGGATCAACCCCACCATGGCGAAGGAGAGGAAGAAAACCGACCGCTCCAGGTACTGCGGCGTTGGCCGGTCCTCGCCGAGGATCACCATCGCCCGCTCGGAAGGCATCGGCACGAACTTCCTCGACAACCCCGTGAACCGATCACTCGTGATCTGGGCAGGAGGGAGGATGCTGCCGGGAAGCGACACCGAACTCCGTGTCATGGCGCTGCCGGCGAAAGGAGTGAAAAACGAGAGCGTGGTGCAGGCAGAGCGGCGAGTGAGAGCGCGGCGAAGATGAACAGAGGCACAGGAAGAGCTTGGGCACAAGAGCTGGGAGAGATGAAGTGACGAAAGGAAGGGAGAAGAGCCCCCTTGCGGCGCCCTTTATACTTCCCTCTGCGCCCTAGCCCCTCGTTTCTCGCACCCACTTCCTCCGTCCCCTCGATTCTCGCGGCCGCATCCTCTGCCCCCTCGTTTCTCGTGCCCACTTCCCCACGCACCAATATCCAGCGCATGCGTAGCGTGTGCAGCCATTTCGGCCAGGATGGGGTGGTCCCACGATCTCTTCAAGCAAGCGCGGTAGCCGCGCCCATCATTACTCAGTGGCCGTTTCGATTTCCGCACGTCACCCAAAAGGTGCGGCAATCACGAAGTAATGGCCCATTGTTACCGGGAAGACGGTTGCGCTTCGCGCGGGATCCGCCGCCAAGGCGCCACCACGCAAAGCCAAGACCAGGCCCACACACCCTTGACCAGGAGGGATGGCGTCAGCCCTCGCCGCCGACAAGAAGTGTCGCCCAGGGCTAACGCCGAGGGCTGCAGTCGGTGATATGGGCCCAGGGGTATCGCAAGTAAAGGGAGGAGGCCGTCCCGAAGGGGGTCGGGCCATGCGAGGAGCGGCAACTGCCTCCCGCGTGGGAGGTCGTACTGCCCGAGCCCTCCACCCGCGCGGGGGGTCGGGCTGCCCCGAGCCCCCCTCCCACGATCAGCCCCACGTGCGTCGGCTGGGCGGCTGTCGCCGGTGCCCACCTACCGCATTCAATGCAGTGGGTGAGCGTGTTAGAGGGCTACGTGGGCTGATGTTGGCGTAGAATTTCGACCCGCCTTGCAACCGAACGGGTTCCACGTTTCCACGGCGGCCTGGGAGATTTGCTTTACTCCAGTGCAGGTCCAAAGGCTTGCCTAGGTGCGTGTAGGGCGTGCCAGTTGATTTGATCTACAATCAACAAGATAAACAAGTAAACCATGTCAGAAAACAATAACCGATCGGCCGATAGGCCGATGTCGCATTGTCGTGGCCCAGCCGATAGGGCAAAGCTATATCGGCTTACTCGTGATAAAGCGAGATTAAAACATGAATCTAATCTTATCGGCCTTCATCAACATACTGATGTCAATTAATGGCATCGGCCGATAAGGGATAATAAAGATAACTACACTAGCTAATACTCTAATGTGAATCTATATGAACTAACCAACCAATATAAACATACTGATCACAGATAAACCCTAAAGAGTAATCTATAACAAATACATTTATATTCATCAATTCATTCATGTAGATGGCAGACACACATAAAAACCTTAGGATAATCATATGTATCAGGTAAGACTGGCTGAAACCCCAGTGCTATCCTTAATTACAATCGAAAACAGGCTTCGAGTTAAATCTCAAAACAGGACTAAGGTCGACAGCGACTCAAAGTGTGAATTGAGACTTAACACGAAGAAAATCAAGTCGCCGATTGCTTTTGGGGATGGTAGATGCATTGAAAGATCTAACCAAGCATAGTAATTAAACCACCATCGGCAACAAACCCTAAAACGAGTAAATTGCTGGCGAAACATAATTAGGACACTTGTCAAGATCATTCAAAACATGATAAACGACGATCACATCATCAAGGTTTAACGCGTCTAAAGCGACACGCTAGCCTCGACGATGTAGATCGTCGGACACGAGTTCTTACCTCTGCTCTGGGGAAGCAAGAACTCGCCGGAGTTAGCCTCTTGCGAGGGTTGGCGATGCGCCGAAAGTAGATTGAGACAAACTGATTGTTGTATTGAGTTGTGAGAGAGTTTCTATGTACATACTACCGGGATATTTATACCCGAGATTACAACATGGTCCTTGTAGGACACGATCTTATCTCTAATTAACAAACAAGTCTTTGCGGCAGACTTTTGCCAAAGATTAGATCTAAACCTACTTGATTTACAAGATACAATTGCCTAAAACCGAGTCTTATCTCTATTTGGCAACTTCCTTGAAGCTTATCTTGAACCCAAACCAAGCCCACGCTGACTCTGTCAACTTCCAGCCTCTATCGGCCAATGACCACATTGAATCCGTATCGGCCGATATGCTCTTCCTGGTAGCGCCTCTCCCAGTCCGATACGCTTACCGAGTCCGATACGAGATTTGGTCCGACTCCAATTCAGCCCTTCTCTCCGCGTCGGTTTCCTCTTCCCTCTCCGGGCCGATTACGAAAATCTGCTGTTAACAGCTGATATGAGAGATGTGATGGTGGATGTGATGGCGCGCGCTGTGCGCACACTCGTACCGATGTAGGGCGTGCCCGGCGCATGCCCCGTCCCGTCACATTTAATGCGGGCCTTTGGCTCGTCCTTAGGGTTTGACCGGCCCTTTTCTCCTTCGGTCGCTTCGGTGCTGCGTCACCCCTTGGAGGGCCTAGGAGGCCGAAAGTCTTCGGCATTTAAAAGGAAGAATGACCGGGTTTCGTCCGGTCATTTGGAGTGACGGCTGAAGGCGTACTGTGGTGGTGGGTGCACGCCCTGACGTCCTGGCATGTTGAAAAGGACGGCGCCCACGTCTTCGCATCTGTAGCGTTTTTCATTTTCTCTTTCCCTCAAACCTAAGTCTGAGGCCTGTGTGGTAACCCCTTGAGATATAAAAGGAGATCCTGGCTTAGAAAGAGGGGGATGGAAAAAAGAGGGCCAAAAGAAACGAGAGAACAAGCGCTTGTATTCTCCCACATACCAATCACATATCAACCACACACACAGGAGTAGGGTATTATGCCTCCATGGCGGCCTGAACCTTTATAAATTCGTTGTGTCTTCTCCATCCCCGAGGGGCCTGACCCCCTCTAAGTTTACTTCACTTCGTCTCAAGTAAAACTCCTCTCGAGAGACGAAGTGAAGTAAAAAGGGGACCCCCACGGTTCCCTGCTAGAGGAGTTTTACCTCCCGACACAAGTTATACCACAAATCCACAATGTACCATATTTATGTTAGGCAATTTTTTTCAAGAATTTTATGGACGCCACTACACAGTGCATGCTCTCATAATATACTAAACTCGTCACTCAATTATTTTCATAACTAGTAACCTATCAATCGAGCGCACTTTCTGAGTATGCAAGCATGCAACCGTGGATATTCTTAACAACTAAGTTTCAAATAAATTTTTTTTTGCAAATTACATATCCGATATATAATCCGATTATATCATTATATTCATTGCAGTTAAATATTTATAACAACATCTTACATGATTATATTCTGATGAAAAAAATATAATGTTGTAAATTACTTTTAGGGACAATTGTATTCTTGCCCCCTACTTTAAGTTGTAATTGTGATTTTACCCCTTCTTTTTAGGTTTTGTGATTTTGCCCTCACTTCTTCGAACTGAGGCTGCAGTTTACCCTTGTTTTGGATGGCTGTTAGGTGGTCCCAGATTCACTGAATTAAAAAAGTAGAAAAGAAAAGCAAAAGTGATTTACAAAATGCAAAAGGACCGTTCTACCCCCCAACCAAAAATCACTTATCCCCTTCAAGCTTCAACCCAGTGCCCCGGCTAGAAAGGAGCAGACAGCGGAGGCAGCGCGCAGGGCGGTGAGATCGCAGGCAGCACAGCAAGCCCAGGGAAGGGTGACGTAGCTCCGTGGCCAGGCGCGCATGGGGAGAGGTGGCGAGGCTTTGAGTTTCAGCAGGAAGAGGGAAGGTATGGGGCACGGCGTGGCGACCGTGCAGGTGCAGTAGGTGGAGATGTAGCACGGCGATGGCACTGGCTCCCAGTGGCCTCGATACGCTGCAGTCCCGCGTCATCCACCAACATCAGCGTCAGGAAGCTCCCTTCCGATTCCCGGCCTTCAATTGTTGCTTCGCTTCGTTGTATCCACCATCCGCATGAAGCTGGCGCTGAAGCCACGCCACATCTTGACATCGTGCAAAGCAGTAGGTTTTCACGGTTCGTTCTATTGATCGAATCAATTTGCAAGCAGCTGGGAGAAATCATTTTCAGGTTGTGCTAGATTCGTGGATTTGTGGATTAATGTTTGCTTGTGTTCTCGGTTCTTTTTCCCTTCCTGATGTATGCATTGTCTTTGTTCATGAAAACTGAGAATTAAATTGATCTATTTGGAGGGTCGTTTGTTTTAGGGCACCAACACCAACGGAGCAACCAAACATGCTCGATACATTTCTAGCCATCGCCACATGTAGGAGTACACATCGCAAAAGCTCGACTTTTTTTACGGAAGTAGAGACAAATTGCAACAATATGCAAAGGGTATATATGTCTTTTTATCCCAGAATTAACACCGTCAAACCGAAAGAACAGAACAGGGCAAATTGAAGCTTCGGTTTGAAAAAGCGAGAGCAAAAACATAAACCCTAAAAAAAAGATAAAATCACAATTACAATTAAAAATAGAGGTAAGAATGCAATTGCCCCTTATTTGCTTCTTAGACATTTACGAAAGTAAATTCAATGAAGTCTAAGTAACTTACACAAATCATAATTACCTCTAAATTTTATCTTTATTTTTAAATCATCTAGTAGTATAAATATTTCTAGATGGTTAATTTTTTTCTAGAGTTACTTTTAGTGCCATGAAAAATTACTTTTATTTTTTTAGAGAGTTACTTTCTCTACCAATATAGCTACTTTTGACACTTCTATTTTTTCAGAGTTACTTTTAATACCATGAAAACTTACTTCTATTTTTATAGAGTTTTCTAGAGTTAGAGTTACTTATAGTAGTGTACTTACTTGTAATATTGAAATTATTTTCTTAGAGTTATTTTTCCTTTGCTGTATAGGTAGCTCTAATATCGTCTAGGGTTACTTGTGTTCTCTTCGAGTTACTTCATATGTTCATATATGATGAAAATTACTTTTTTAAGAAAAACATAGTGATTACTTTAAAATAAAGAATATAATTGTATTTACTCGTGAATCTTTTTAGTATTTTACTTCACACAGTTTCTTATTTCAACATAGTTCACTATGTTTACTTCCAATGCAACGGAAAGTTACTTTTATTATAAACTTAGTTACTTTTAGGTTCAAGTAAATTACTTTTAAATGTTAAATATATTTAATATCGGACTCGTTTTGTCATATATTTTGAGTGGAGTCGATGGTTCCAACGAATTTTAAAAATAATGCATGGTTTAAAAATATAAATAATCAAAGATTATGTAAAGAAAATATGAGCTAGTGCAAAGGAAGTGCTAGTGAATTAGTGAATTGGTTGCTGTTGACTCCAGGCCCCGACATGTGAATAGGTGTTCTGTTTCACACCAGAGCTTCTTGGTACGGCCGATCAGATGACCTTGCACATGCATCGCTCGATCAGACGGCCCGCACATACATTGCTCGATAAGTCCAAATCGAGAGCGTGCACGAAATAGATTTTGCCACATATTTTGTAGCAAAACCGGGCCGGATTAGAAAGCGCACCGAGAGAAAGGCTCTCAACGTAGGAATTTTTATCATTTTTAATTTTATTTATTTAAAGATTTACAAAAATAATTTTTCGTTTCGAAATATTGCATAACTAATCTCCAATCGTTCTCTGGAGGGCGAGATTTAAAAATCGCCCTCCCAGAGGGCGATTTTTATAACGTGGCAGACGGCCGTTGGGCGCCGTCTGCCGCGTCGCCGTCTTTTTGTAAAAAAGACCCTTGCCGCCCTCGGCAAAGACGATTTTTGACTGTTCCCCAGGGGGCCGTCTGCCAAAGGACGGCCGCCATGGCAATTTTGCAGGCGGCCCCCTTGCCGCCCTTACAGAGGGCGATTTTTGCCTGTGCAGGGGGCCGCCTTTAAAAAGGATGATTTTTGATTTTTTATAAAGTTAAACTATTTTCACTTTATTTAAGTAAGGTTATACAAATATAACAACATTTGTAACATTAAAAACTATCAAAATATATGTAAACTTGATAATAGTTTACATATAATAAAACTAAGGTTAAATATAACAACATTTGTAACGTTAAATATAATAAAACTAAGTTGATAATATAAATGTTGCCATTTTTTTTATAAACTTGATTAAACTTTTAAAAAAGATTGATTTGAAAAAATCGAAACGACTTGTAATATGAAACATGTAACAGATAAATTGTAGTATTTTTTTTTGTAAGAAAACAAATTTCCTTGTAATTTGCTACTGAAACATATCAAAGCTGATCAGTTTTGTATTCTCGATGAGAATATGGAAAAAGTGCAACTAGAGCTATAGAGGGGTGCGGCAAATTTGCAGGTAGCCCCCTCGCCGCCCTTGCATAGGGCGATTTTTGGCGTAATCTCGCCCTCTGCAAGGGCAATTTTTGGTCGGCATCCCATAAAGCCCCAATGGCCCGAGGAGGTACTCATTTCAACCGGTCACAATTAAAGGAAAAAAAGAGAGAGGTGAGGAAGAAGGAGAAGAGCCACGAAGCGTTGTTGCTGTGCTTATTCGATCGCAGGTTAGTACAATATCCCGACGTATGGTTATATTTTGTGTCGCATACTAGTGTAATTACCATGTATTTGAAATTTGTGAGTAGATCTATAGCACTTAGATGTGGACCCTAAATTTTTTGCGAGTAGATCTGTAGCACTGTGAGTAGATATGTTGAAATTTGTGAGTAGATCTGTAGCACTTAGAAGTGTGAATAATTTTAGGCTAGATTTGTTGTGCACACGTTTGGTTTGTAGTAGTACTATATTTGACCGTATGAAGGGCGTTTACAATATTTGATAGTTGTTTTTTAAACTGTAGGATGCCAAGGCGTGAAAAAGCTACCAACTCAAGGTAACGTAAATTATTTTTGTGATATTTTGTGTTATTCGTTGTGCGTGAAATGAGGAATCCTAGATTAACGGGTTAGGGTGTTTCATTTATTGTTGACTTGTAGTTATCGCCCGAAGACTGAAAATGTCTTCAACCCATTGCCTTTGCCTAGCGGTGTTTCAGTGCCCATGTGCTGGTGCGGTGATCCTTGCAAGGTAGCCAAGTCCGATGAAAAGGAGACGTACATGCAGAGATACTGGATATGTGCCAATTTTGAGTTTGAGCCAACACCTGAGATACGCCGCAATAACTTAATGGTGAGGAACTGATGTTTTCTAATAATTATTTGGTGTATTAAGTAGTCTTGAACAACTTATTTGGTTAGTAAACATTGCATTTGTTGTAGACCCCTCCACCGCTATGTGAATTTGAGCAGTAGATCGACACCGAGATCAAGCCGCAAAACAAGGAGCGGTTGGAATACATGCGGCAATGGGATGCAAAGCGCAAGGAGAAGATAGAGCAGAGACGCAAGAAGTAGGCCGCAGAAAAAGAGCACAAGGCTGAGGCGGAAAGGAGGCGTGTTGCTGCGTACAGGGAGGAGCGGGAGCGGAAGCTTGAGCGTGCGCGGCGAGCGAAGGCAGCAATGGAGGAGAATCCCGATGCGCAACTGACTACATAACGTCTTCAGGACTCGGTGTTATCTACAGGCATTAGTTCCCAATAATATCCTTCCGTTGCACGACTGACTACAACGGATAGAGACATTGTGTTCACTCTTGTATCCACTTTAAATCCACGTAGTAACCAACTATAGACTGACTCAAATGTTTTATCGGTTGGCCTATCGATGCCCTTTGATTTCATACTAAATTCTGACAGATCAACACCATCTCGACCATATCTAACATTGCCTTTACCGTGAACTATCTAAAATATGACCTTGCTTGCCATTGTGCCTGATAAACAGGTTCAAACTTAATTTACTTCATACTACGAATATGTTGCCTAGATCAATCTGTGCCTAAGTTAAATTCTATATTAAACAAAATTCTACGCAAAGAAATGTATACATACATAAGGACATATCCTACATATGTTCATCTAAATCGGTTTGTCCTAGGTTAAATTGACTAAAATAAATCATGCCCTAATTTTTAAATCCATATTATAGTGCTACACAACTATTTAAATAACATAGACATAGATCAGAATGTATTGTACGTAGGTTCATCTAAATCGGTTCGTCCTAGGTCAAACTCCTTAAATTAAATCGTGCCCTAATTTGTAAATCAATATCTTACTAAACAACTATTCAAATATTCAAAAAAAAAAATTTTTATATATTCTACACAAAATAAATAACACAAACATATAGCGGGATATTGTATTTACCTGCGATCGAGTGTGCACACCGACAGGGCTTCGCCGCTCTCCTTCTTCTTCCTCACCCCTCCCTCTATTATTTTTCTCGAGTCTCGACGGCTGCGAATGACAGCCGCGGAGTTGGAAATGGGGATTTTATAAGGGAGGGCAAAAAATCGCCCTCTGTAAGGGCGGCAAGGGGGCCGCCTGCAAAATTGCCAGGGCGACCGCCCTTTTGCAAGCGACCCCCTGCGGAACAGTGAAAAAACACCCTTGCCGAGGGCGGCGAGGGACTTTTTTACAAAATTGCAACGACACAGCAGACGGCGCCCAACGGCCGTCTACCACATCGGAAAAATCGCCCGCTGGGAGGACGATTTTTAGAACTCGCCCTCCCGGAGGGCAAGAGGAGATTATTTATGCAATATTTTGAAACGAAAATTTTTTTTGCAAATCTTTAAATAAATAAAATTAAAAATACAAAAAATTCCTCAACGTAGAACCTCGCATGAAGGCCCAAACTTTGCATCAGCGTCTGCCCGTCCGGCAACCGGCCCATCTCTTGCTAGTTCGGCCCAGAGAACTCTCTAACACGTGAAAACTAGGGCTTTGCGGAGGGTTTAGCCCCGACCCCGTCCGGTCACTGTCATTCCTTCCCTTGCTCTCAAGCGCCGTGCAACCATGGCGGCCACGGCCTCCTCCTTCCTCGCTCGCCGCCTCCTCCTCACCCGCCGCTTCCTTTCGGTCCCCCTCCGCTCCTTCTCCACTACTGACTCCTCCTCCTCCTCCTCCTCCTCTTCTTCCGACGACTCCCGCGCGGGATCTGATGCGGGACCCGACCCCGCGCAGCAGCAGCCACCCGCGGGCCAGGATCAGCAGGCCGCCGACCGCCCGCCCGCCCGCGACACCCGCCCCCTCGAGAACGGCCTCGACCCCGGAATCTACAAGGTTTGAACCCCTTGATCCCCTCTGGGTTTGATTCGGTGCGAGCTGACAGCCTGATTGGGGATTTTTTTTTTTGGTATGTGGGTGGGAATCGCGAAGGCGATAATGGTGGGGAAAGTGGGGCAGGAGCCGATACAGAAGCGACTGCGGAGCGGGAGAACGGTCGTGCTGTTCTCGCTCGGCACCGGCGGCATCCGCAACAACCGCCGCCCGCTGGACCGCGAGGAGCCGCACCAGTACGCCGAACGCTGCTCCGTGCAGTGGCACCGCGTCTGCATCTACCCGGACCGGCTCGGCAGCCTCGCGCTCAAGCACGTCAAGACCGGGTGAGCCCTCTGTTGCCAGCGTCGCATAGACGTAGTGAAGGGTCATTTCCTGATTTTTGAGCGTGACAGCCTCAGATTTTGTATGTTGGATTAGATTCTTAATTACAATGGTTCAACTTCATTGCTCTGTTGCAATTGCTCCGTTGCAATTGATTTATCGTGAGTAAATCATCTATTATAATTATACTTGATATGCTTGGTACTTGGTTTCCTTGGGGTAGAATTTGGTATATTCCTTTAGCTCTGCATTAGTGGGGATTGGTAGATGCCTTTTTCTCTTGTGTCAATCTGTCGACTTGAACTTACTCTACCTCTCATTTGTGATTACATCACTGTTCTACTGTATTACTCTTGTAGTTAGAAGCTAAATATATTGGTCTATCTTTTGCAGTTGTCAATTTGCATATAAGTGACATGGCAATAATGTTTTAAGGTTTTAGCTTTGTGCAGTTCTTTATTTTTTATTCTTTGGTTGATTGACTCCACTAACACAAGTAAATTGTACCATTGCAACATTTCAGTTCTGTTCTTTATCTGGAAGGAAATCTTGAGACGAAAGTGTTTTCTGATCCTATAACTGGACTGGTTCGGCGCATAAGAGAAATAGCTGTGCGCTCAAATGGTATGTTTATTGCACTATTAACTTTGACTTGTGGCAAATATTTTCCTGAAAACATGTACTAGTGCATTGCCCATACCTCATGTTCTTTCAACAAGTTCTGTCTGGTTCTCAAAAAGCAATGCTCATACCACTACAGTACGTTAACTAGACTTTTTGCTGTTTTCTTTTATTTTCACGTACAAACTACAAAGCAATGTCATGTTGCATATGAGCGTTGAGTGATACTGTTCAATGTTTCTATCGATGTTGTTTAGTCAGAGTATGATACTTTTTTTTAATACCAACAGGCCGTCTCTTGTTTCTTGGGAATGATTGTAATGCACCCAAGTTAGGTGAAGCCAAGGGCGTTGGCTACTTCTGAAAGTGAGGTCCACTTGACACCCAGGTATATCAGTTGATAAAATTGATTTAAATTGGAGGTATCTCAACTGTGCTAAGCTTCAAGCCTTCAACGTATGGCGATGATCTCAGTAGTGGACCAGCTTTATGGAACAAATACAGTTGGACACCATTGTCGATACCCTCTAATAATTGAACAACTGATTGTACTGTATAACTTGATTTTGACAAAACAACATATGTGGCTATGCTATTTATTTCTGAAGTCTCCTTTTTTTCTTGTCTTATCTCACGTGTCCATCGTAAGACCTGTAGAGTTTGAGGGATAAACAAGTTATCAAACCTGCATTCTAACACCCCAAAACTTTACTTTCTCGCCTGCTGAACACGCCTTTTCTGTCTCGCCATCGCATATCCAGATATCATCTGCTTTGCACATCAGTTAAATGTAATATAAGCTCAAAGGGTATATAGTTACTTTGTGAACTAAAATTTTTAGGGCAATGCAACTGATTCTGAAGATCAAACCAGACATTCTAAGATAAACAAAAAGCCCACCAGCCATTCTAAAAGATAAATAGAAGACGAACACATTATGCTTGAAACAGAACAATCTTCTTATGTCTAATAAACAGAAGGTGAATACACTATGCTCGAAACAGCCAATCCTCACTGAAGGTGAACACATTATGCTTGTAACAGAGTAATCTTCTCAGACCTGCCTAATGTGACGTTTCCTCGGTGGAGAAGTTGGAGTGCTGGGCAAGAACATGCAGGTACCAAGGGACAGGAGGAAAGCTGACGTCTACTAATCCTTCTAGAATCTGGACAATCTCTCCCATCGTTGGCCTTGTGTTCTCATCATCTTGGACGCACCAGCAAGCCACCTTGCAAGCCCTCTCCACCTCTTCTAAGTTAGCATCTGCACTTAGCTCTGGACCTAGCAAGTCTTGAATCTTCCCTTCAGGGAGTCTCATCGCCACTAGCACTGGGAATAATGCCCCTGCACCTTGCCCACCTTGCCGATGCCAAGCTATATTTCGGTTTCCTGATATGATCTCGAAAAGCATCATCCCGTAGCTGAAAACATCTGCCTTTGCGGTGATAGCTGTGCCGCTTATCCATTCTAGGGCAAGATAGCCTATAGTGCCTCTCATGGTTGTCAAAACTCTGCTGAAATCCCTTCCAAGGAGCTTGGCAAGTCCAAAATCCGCGATCTTTGGCATGAAATCAGCATCTAGGAGTACATTCTCTGGCTTTATATCACAGTGTATGATGAGGCTCCTGCATTTCTCATGCAAGTAAACTAATCCTTTGGCAATTCCAAGAGCAATCTGATATCTAGTCTTCCAGCTCAAAGTCAATGGAGTGCTTCCAAATAGGTAACGATCCAACGACCCGTTTGGCATGAACTCATACACTAGCATCTTCATGGACCTCTCTGAGCAAAATCCCAGCAACCGGATTAAATTCACATGCTGAATTGTGCCAATTGTGCTAACTTCAGCTCGGAACTGCTTCTCTCCCTGAGAAACACCATCAAGCTTCTTTACAGCAATTAGTGTCCCATCAGGTAACGTTCCCTTAAATACAGGACCAAAAGAACCTTTGCCCAACCTCTCAGAGAAGTTTTTTGTCACATGCTGTAGGAACCTATACCTGAATACGACCAACGAACCCTCCACTTTGTTCACTTCACTGCAATTCCTCTTCCTGAGAATCAGAAGTACGCCAATGATCACAATGAGGGTGACAAGGATAGCTCCAGCAGTTGAAGCCCCAATCACAGTTGCCTTCCTCGTTTTCGTTGAGCTGGAGAACTCCGATGCAGCGAGCCGGATATAGATGTTTTGCCCCATTGAACCATCAGCAGGAGCCACTAGATTGATTAAATCCCCATACCACAAAGAACAACCGCCAGCGTAGGAATAAGCAGTACAAGAGCAATTGTTCAGACAAGCCTGCTTACATCCAGCTGTACCAGTTGCCAAACCCCAAGAATTGTCAGGCAACTTAGCAACAGCTAGTGCATAGAATTCATCAGCTGTTGTCTTCCTAGAGCTATTGCCACCGCACTGTAGCTTAGCGCTTCTCATGCAACCTCCACTGGGATTACCATACCGCCACTCGCCATTGTACTGCTTGCTGAAACCCCTAAGACAACTGCAGAAAGTGACGGCGTTCTCAGTGCACATGGCAAAAGAACCACAAAGGAAGTACACGGCGCACTGTGCTTTTGGCAGTGCCAGGAAGGGCACCCAGTCTTTTTTGCTCTCCATCCATACTACTGTTTTTACCTGGCCTGAAATTTCCATAATAAACATCGCTGTGGCAATGGATGCATTAGTTCGGTACACAAAGTAGCTCTCTTGGTTGTTAACGGTAAATTTGTAGCTTAAAACTTCTTTAGGATACAATGCCATCTCAGGAACTCCAGTAAACATATTACCAATCCATTTGCCCGTTTCCCAGTAGATGGCAGAATCGTTCCATCGATGGATGAACTGGTCGCCACCATTCGGGTCAATCTCAAGCGTATAATACCCAGGTGATGGATCAACAGAGCTTTGCCATGAGATAAATCTTGTGATTTGACCAGTAATTTTGTTCCGTCCAAGCTTGGCCCCAGGGAGCCACACATTGGTCGGTTCATCAAAACTCTGCCATAGGAAATTGGAGGTATTGGACGCAGGAGCTAACACAAAGTTGCCTGAATCAAGGATAACTCCAACTGTGGAGTTGACGCTACTAGTGATATTTGTGGCCCAGATCAAAGACCTGGCCTGGTCGAACAATGCCAAATTGCCATCTTCTGATGCTGTCAACTGTGATGAGTTTGGATTAGAGATTGGAGTCGCCCGATTTGCTATCCAGACGGGTGTGGTCTTTGAGATCTTGTTGTACCAAATAGCAAGGTACCATCTGTTAGGCGCTCTATCATCTGAATGAAAACATGTTTGTTAATCACTGAGATTATAATAATCTAAGAATTTAGTTTTCAAGAATGCACTAGCCAAAGCTTTCTAGAGCTTAGAGACTAGTATGTATATCTAGTAAGAAATAACGAAAATAGGGCTTCACATCTTCAACAAATGCTAACTGCTGCATGATTCATTTGTTGTACATGGAAATATATTTTCTTCTACAAATTATAATATTTTCTCTCTTATATTTGCATCTTTCATATAAGCTAAATTTTAAAGCATTAGGAAAGTAAAAAAAATAAGGGAAAGAATTTTGCCACGAAACGAGCACATTTCCCAAGCCCCCCTTATCGATTTCAAGAACTCACCCAAAACAGGTGAGTTCTTGAAATCGATAAGGGGTGGCGTGGTTTCTTGTTTCTTTTTTCCTAATTACAGCCTTCCAAGGCTATGGTTCTTTTTTTTTCTGTTATATTAATATAAAGTATCAGACTATCTTCTATGGTGCAATAAGCTTTGCACATAACATGTTCAAAACATAAATTTGATTTGTAATTACTCTTGCAATACAAGGATATAACACTGTAAAACTATAAAATTGCCATGAAAAGTATTTTAGAAAAAAAATGTTAATCGTGTTAAGTCTGTGAAACATTATACAGGATATATGAGAACGACAGAATGGAATATCATCCTTACGATATCCCATCCTGTATCCCCTATAAAACATTACCCCATGAAATCTTGTACGGAACTTGCATAAAACATGTTTTTCGATTGTACTAAGCGTTTTTGAGGTTGGCACGGATAGTAACAAAACAGGTGAGGATGATGAAGAAAGGTTATGATTGGTTAAAAAAAATAGGTGAAAGAAAATGGCTGTGATTGGTTGAGAGAAGGAGATAGGTGAAGAAATAGCTTTATTTTAAGACAAGGTATTATGTTAAAAATAGTTACATTTTGGACCGGAGGTAGTACGTAGAAGTCAATCTAGGAGTCAATCTAGCCTCTACATCCAGGATATATATATAGGCATATAGCCAATAAACTTTAAAAACATTCATGGAAATTGATTGAACTATTTAAATTAAGACTCACTGAAACATGCATACGCCTAACAAAACTATATGTACCTCGTTTTCTTTTTTGTTTTAGTTTTTTTATCAAACCATATTCTCCTTACTGCAATTATACATTTTTTTGTGTATTTCTGGGGGAAATTTTTCTTTAAGGACTGTAAAAGATGCATAAAACTATGACGAAACATGCCGAAATGTTGGTGAAAGCTTTCTGAAACCTTGTGTAACTTAATGAAACCCGATGAGAATTGGAATATACAGCAGCGGCAAGATAAACAAATTGCTACAGTAGTTGCTATACAAAATACAAACGAAATAAGCTGAAGTTTTTTAAGTGGATGATGGAGCTGAATGATTAGTTCATGTATCCACGTACCAGGCTGGAAGAACCCCAGCGCGAAATTGCCGCCCGACGAGATAAGCCTTTGGCCGCCGGAGAGCGGCCGGTCCCGGGAGACGGCGTGGTCTGCCCGCGCGAGCGGGTGATGGACGCATATCAGCAGAAGAAAGCACGGTAATATCAACGCGCCCAAGGAGGCCTCCATTAGTGCTTGGCTTCTTTGCTGGGAGGAATGCAATTATATAGTTCAGCCTTAGCGACTTCAAGCTTGACTGGTGCTACTGTGCCAGAATAGTAAAAGGCGAGACTACAAAGAGTATTCGCTGCTTGGGGTGCTCGTGTAGTCCTGACGTCCTGCGCTCTAAACCTCTGGAACAATTTGGTAATACAAAATAGAATCATTCGACAAAATTTCAAATGGGAATACGAATATCATTGTTTTCTTTTTCAACGCAGAAAAAATATAGATCAAGGAGATAAAAATGCTTAACTAAATTAGTTAAACCAGAATTTATTGCACCTGTTTCTTCTTTTGGATCATTGTGTTTCCTACAAGGTGGGTCGTCGCCGGCAGAGACTTCTCTAATGTCGTACGTGTACATTTTGTTAGATAGTGGTGGTCAGTTTTCAGTTTTCACCGTAGCGGGCCGGGCACCTTTTGTCAACTCCGGCCATAAGTTGGACTGGTTGTTTGGTGACTATCACAGATTCAGAGGCTCGCAGCCATGATTCTCTCAACCATGACGCACTCTGCTTCCGGATCATCATCCAAAGAAAAACTCAAGGGCCATGTACTATCCCCTAGCAGCGACTGATAGCTTGACAAAGAACCAACGGTGCAACCCTATGCGTATATCGTATCATGTCTTCGGCAATATGTATGTTTTGTTAGCATATTGCCCGTTGCAAGTTGCAACGAGTCATTAGCATGTTATTATCATTTTCTACATATATCACATCTTAATTTCTGTGTATATTTATTACGAAAATGTGGGTCATCTAGGCCACTATCATTTTTCCTTTCAAAAAAAAACATAGGAAGATGATGATAGGATGGTTGACATTCTTTTTCCTTTCAACAAAAGTAGAAAGTTGGTTCTTTTTTCTTTTAACAAAAGTAGAGAGTTGGTGATGGAAAATTCGTCACTCACCACCATCACCACTATTTTTTTAAAAAAAAATTTAAAACTATATATAATAAGATGTAAATGTGACGTAGATAACAGCTGGGATGAAAACGATGTGAATATGAATGGATAATACTTCTATTGTATTATTTTTTTATACTTTTAGCCAGATACAAGAAATAATTTGGATACGGAAACAAATTCAAATAAGGATCGAATACAATCAAACACAAATACAAAAATAAATATTTTTAGAACATACTAAACACACAAACTGCTAATAAACAATACCACCACACATAATTATTTTTTTAATATAAATAGTTTAATCATGGATTAAATAATCTATTATTATATTATTAAGACAACCTTCAAAGGAGACATCACAATTGCTATGAAGGTTAGGAATTCTCACATTAATCGAAGAAAAAAAGATGAGTCCAAGTAAAAATACAATTTAAAAATAATTAAAATTCGAATAAAAAATAAGCAATATTAAAATAACAGTACATATAAAAATCTAATACAAGATTAATTAAAATTTGGAATAAAAATAAAATAATTTCGAAATTAGAAAAATAAAAAAAAGGTCAAGTAGAAATACAATTTTGGAACAACTGAAATTGGAAAAAAAATAAGGAATATCAAAAGAATAGTCCATATATAACACAATACGAGATTAATTAAAATAAATGTAAAAAATAAAATAAAATCTAAAAAAAAGACTAAGTAGGAATATAATTTAAAAATAACTAAAATTCGAAATTAAAATAAACAATATTGAAAGAAGAGTCCATATAAAAAAACCCAATACAAGTCTAATTCAAATCCGGAATAAAAAAATAAAATAATTCCGAAATTAGAAAAATAAAAAGAGAGTTCAACTAGAAATACAATTGAAACAACTGAAATTGGAAAAAAAACAAATATTAAAAGAATAGTCCATATATAACACAATATGAAATCAATTAAAATAAAAAACAAAAAATAAAATAAAATCCAAAATTAGAAAAAAATAAGAGTTCAACTAGGAACCCAAATTATAAATAACTAAAATTCATAATAAAAAATAAAGACTATTGAAAGAAGAGACCATCCATAACATAGCATGAGATTAATTAAATTTCAAAATAAAAAATAAAATAAATTCATAAAATAGAAAAATAATTATAAGAGTTCATGTATGAATACAATTTACAAATAATAAATATCGGAATGAAAAATATGAAATTTTTAAAAATATAGTCCATCTAAAACACAACGATGAGAAATAACAATAAAGAGAGAAAAGCAAAAGGCACGTAAATGAGTATGATGGTGGCGATTGATCGGACATCTAAAAACTATAAACCAAACATCAAATAGAATTCCAATAACGATTAAGAGGAGAGACGATGGACAGGCCGTTAAGCGGCACAATCACAATAGTTGGTGGGACTTCTAAAAAGTAAAATATAAACCTCAATGATAATCATATTTGATTTTTAAAAACTCAATGACAATAAAAATGAGAGCCAACAGGCGGGCCTGGAGGAGGCTTCGCCACTTATGGTTTTGCGGGACTTTTAGAAAATGAAAAGATAAACTCAAACGATAATTATGTTTAACTTTTAAATTCCCAATGATAAAAAAGGAAGGAGGCAACGAACGGGCCGTGTAGGAGTACAGTGGCAGTGTTTGATGGGATTTTTAAAAACTATAAACAAAACCCCGAATAGAATCTGTTGACGACGAATTTTGGTAATCGACTTGGAAGGAAAGAGGAAACCGAAGCAGAGAAGAAGGATTGAGTTGGAATCGGACCAAGCTTTGTATCGGACTCGGTAACTGTATCGGACTTGGGGAGTGTTGCTATAAAGGGCATATCGGCCGATACGGATTTGGTTTGGTCACGGGCCGATACGGGTTGTGAGTTGACAGTGTCAACGTGGGCTTGGTCTGGGCTCGAAGTACGCTTCAAGGAAGTTGCCGAATAGAGATAAAGCTCGGTTTTGGGCAATTGTATCTTGTAAATTAGGTAGTTTAGATCTAATCTGTGGCTAGAGTCTGCCGCAAAGACTTGTTTGTTAGTTGTAGATAAGATCGTGCCCTACAAGGGTTCTGTTGTAACCTCGGGTATAAATATCCCGATAGTTTGTACAGAAAAAGCTCTCTCGAATCAATCACAAAAAACCAGTTCAATCTACTTTCGGCGCATCGCCAACCCTCGCAAGAGGTCTTCTTCGGCGAGTTCTTGCTTCCTCCGAGCAGAGGTAAGAACTCGTTCCCGACGATCTGCATCGTCGGGGCTAGCGTGTCGCTTTAGACACGTTAAGCCTCGATGATGTGATCGTCGATTATCATGTCTTGGATAATTTTGACGAGTGTCTCGATTAAGCCTTGCCAGCGGTTTACTCGTTTTAGGGTTTATTGCCGACGATGGTTTAATTCTCATGCTTGGCTAGATTATTCAATGCATCTGTCATCCCCAAAAGCAATCGACGGCTTGATTTTCTTTGTGTTAAGTCTCAATTCACACTCTGAGTTGCTATCGACCTTAGTCCTGTTTTGAGATCTAACACAAAGCCTGTTTTCGGTTGTAATTAAGGATAGTACCGGGATTTTAGCCGGTCTTACCTAACATATGTGATTGCTTTATATTATTTGCATATGTTTGCCGCTTATATGTGCGGATCGATGAGTATAAATGTGTTGATCATGGAGTAATCTTAAGATCTCTTTTTGGTTGATGTATTTATACTGGCCGATTGGCTTATATAAGGTTGCACTAGAGTACTAGCTAGTGTAGTTGTCTTAGTCATTCTTATCGGCCGATATTATTAGTTGAAGCCTACATGTCAATGAAGGCCGATAAGATTAGATTCATGTTTTACATATTTTCTAAGTGAGCCGATACAGCTTTGCCCTATCGGCTGGGCTATGACAATGTGTCATCGGTCTGTTGACCGATCGGCCATTGTTTTCTGACTCGGTTCGCTTGTTTCTTGTTGATTGCAGATCAAATCAACTGGCACGCTCTACTTACGACTAGGCAAGCCATTTGGACCTGCACTGGAGCTAAGCAGATCTCCCAGGCCGCCGTGGTAACGCGGAACCCGTTTGGTTGCTGGACGGGTCGAAATTCTACGCCAACACGCTTTTGGCACGCCCGGTGGGACCTTAAGATTCAAGCTTCTCACCAGCAACAAGAACACCTCGAGATGTCGAAGCAGGCCGAGATCGTCGAGGAGAACGTCATTCCGGTGACCGCCGACCAGCTTAGCGCAGAACAAAAAGCTGAGATGGACAGTCTGGTCGCGCAGTTCCGGAATATGTACCTGCAGACATATTCCATGACTCGGCAGGGCACCTTGATTCAAAAGTCCAAGGTGGTCATGCCGAGTTCTGGAGATGGAGCTGGAACGTCGGCGGCGGCGCACAATCAAGCCGTCAAAACTGAAGACACTGCAGCGCCGACGTTGCAGGACCGAATCGACTCCGCAGTTCACTCTGCGCTAGTCAACCAGTCGGGGATCCTGGTGAACACGTTGACCAATACGGTCAAGTCGATCCTGGACGGTTCAATCCATCAGTACAAGCCTCAGGGCCCGATTTACCTGCCAGAAAATAAGTTCCCTGCTTATCGGACTTTGAGGAACGACCTGAGCACGGCTCAGCCGACAGCGCCGATGCCACCTCCATCGGCACAACCAACAACGACCCTGCCGCTGGTCCTCACCAAGCAGGCGGGAGGAAGCCCTCAGCACATCACGGAGGAGCAGTACGCTCAATGGACCAAGGGGAAGCAACCGGTGGTTGAGCCGATGCAGCAAGTTCCTGTCCATCAGCCATCGGCCGGACAACCGCAAGCCCCGGCAGTCAACAGTCCTCCGCTTCAAGCTGCATACAACGTGCCGCAAGGCTATCGGCAGAACACCGCAGGGCAGTACGGTGCGCAGAACCTGGATCACCACTATCAACCGTACTCCCCCGGGCACTACCAAGCAGAGGGCCTCCAACAATCCTACCAGCAGGACCTCCCGCATCGGCCTGCAGGATACTGGGCTGACATGATAGCCGAAGTGATGCGAGATCAATTCGGCTTGAAGCCCAAAGAAAACTCTACAGTGTATCGGCACCCGTATCCCGAGGAATTTGACAGGGTTCCATTGCCAGGCCGATACAAGATCCCGGATTTCTCCAAGTTTTCGGGACAAGACAATGTCTCGACATATGAGCACGTCAGCCGATTCTTAGCGCAGTGCGGGGAGGCATCGGCTGTCGAGGCATTGAGGGTGAGGTTTTTCCCTCTGTCCTTATCAGGGTCTGCCTTCACATGGTTCTCTTCCTTGCCCTGCAATTCCCTCAGAGGATGGATAGATCTGGAGAAGCAGTTTCATAGCTATTTCTACAATGGTGTACAAGAGATGAAGCTGTCCGATCTGACTGCCATCAGGCAGCGAATGGATGAATCGGTCCCTGAGTACATACAAAGATTCAGAGATATACGCAACAGATGTTATAGTCTCAGTCTGACCGATTCCCAGTTAGCCGACCTGGCATTTCAGGGATTGCTAGGGCCGATACGCGAGAGATTCTCCTCTCAGGAATTTGACAGCCTCGCTCAGCTGGCACAACGCGTATCGGCCCACGAGCAGCGATTCCAGGAGGCGAAGAAGTTCGCAAAAAGGGTTAACACGGTGTATCAGTACGCCTCCGACGATGAAGACGATGAAGACGCCGATGTCGACCTAGCCGAGTGGGCCCGGATGAAGAAATCAACAACCTGCCAGTGGGCCAAGAAAGGAGATAAAGAGGATAAATATGATTTCGACATCAACAAGGCTGACAAGATATTTGACCTGCTGTTGCAAGAAAAGCAGATTCAGCTGCCAGTAGGTCACGTATTGCCATCGGCCGAAGACATCAAGAAGAGGAGATATTGCAAGTGGCACAATTCCTATTCACACCATACGAATGAATGCAAGATCTTCCGGCAACAAATTCAATCGGCCATTGAGCANCTCGATGATGTGATCGTTGATTATCATGTCTTGGATAATTTTGACGAGTGTCTCGATTAAGCCTTGCCAGCGGTTTACTCGTTTTAGGGTTTATTGCCGACAATGGTTTAATTCTCATGCTTGGCTAGATTATTCAATGCATCTGTCATCCCCAAAAGCAATCGACGGCTTGATTTTCTTTGTGTTAAGTCTCAATTCACACTCTGAGTTGCTATCGACCTTAGTCCTGTTTTGAGATCTAACACAAAGCCTGTTTTCGGTTGTAATTAAGGATAGTACCGGGATTTTAGCCGGTCTTACCTAACATATGTGATTGCTTTATATTATTTGCATATGTTTGCCGCTTATATGTGCGGATCGATGAGTATAAATGTGTTGATCATGGAGTAATCTTAAGATCTCTTTTTGGTTGATGTATTTATACTGGCCGATTGGCTTATATAAGGTTGCACTAGAGTACTAGCTAGTGTAGTTGTCTTAGTCATTCTTATCGGCCGATATTATTAGTTGAAGCCTACATGTCAATGAAGGCCGATAAGATTAGATTCATGTTTTACATATTTTCTAAGTGAGCCGATACAGCTTTGCCCTATCGGCTGGGCTATGACAATGTGTCATCGGTCTGTTGACCGATCGGCCATTGTTTTCTGACTCGGTTCGCTTGTTTCTTGTTGATTGCAGATCAAATCAACTGGCACGCTCTACTTACGACTAGGCAAGCCATTTGGACCTGCACTGGAGCTAAGCAGATCTCCCAGGCCGCCGTGGTAACGCGGAACCCGTTTGGTTGCTGGACGGGTCGAAATTCTGCGCCAACAGAATCCCAATGATGATTTAAGAGGAGGGACGACGGGCAGGCCGTTAAGCGGCATGATCACGACGATTGGTGGGACTTCTAGAAAGTAAAAATAAACCCCAATAATAATCATATTCGATTTTTAAAATCTTATTGATGTGAAAACATGACGTCTTGGGAGTTCTACTTAGCTCTAGTGCAGGTCCAAATTTTGCTTTCGGGTTTATAGCGTGCCAGCTGATTTGATCTTGCAACCAACAAGATATACAAGAAAGCAATGTTAGTAAACAATAGCCAATCGGCTGGTGGGCCGATGGCATATTGTAAAAACCTAGCCGATGCAAACGAGTCGAATCGGCTGTAAGGCAGAGGATGTTACTCATAAACTAGATATAAGTTAAATATAATCATAAACAACTTTTCTTTAACAGTGTCAATCCTATAGGTCGAACCCAATCGATGCAGCATGAGATTGATTTCTTTTAAAGTCAATTTTGATACGATTATATAGCCTAATGATTAGCCGGTGGGTAGATGTTAGAGCCAAAACCCAAAACAATCATGATCGGCTATAGAGAAAAGTAGCAAGCAATTACTTATTTAATCTTTCTCTTAGATGCAAGCAATTACGATAGATCGGACCCAACCGAGACAGTATTAATTGCTTATAACCAAGATCAGATAAATCAATAATTACATGAACTCATATCATAATCGATAAGATATTTTAGGGTAGTTCAGATAATGTATTGGCTAGAACTCTGATACAGCCTTATATAAAAATATCAATCTTGATCAAATATACTAAATAAGTTTTGACCTCGACGCATCGAACCTAACCGATGGCAGCATGAGATTTTAAACAAGCTTAATATATTTAAAGGATTGATATACTTTGTATAGTGATAGATATAACGCATCGAGCAAATTAAAGCATGTAAACTTAAATGCAAAATAATTATATCAGGTAAGATCGACTGAAACCCCGATTCTACACTTATTGGCAATCAATAAGTAGGTTAGTTTTTATGATTTTAAACATAACTTAGTATGTCAAACCCAATTGATGTTGTTAAGATTATTTGATGATCAATTAGCACATGTTAATTATGCTTATCCATGAAGAGACACCTCTTCATGAGAGGACATGTCCTATTAGAACATGTTCACACTATCTTCACATCCCTTCTTACTCTATAAATACTTGTAATCATCCATGTACAAATTACACATTTTGGAATACAAGATTTGATTCCTCTCACTCAATATCCCTCGCTCCTGCTTTGTATTCCAACACGTTATCAGCACTGTTCGCGAAGGAGAAGAGGAAGAGAAGGAAATCAATTGCGAAGGTACGATGCCTACCTTCAATTTAATTTTGGATGTCGTTCTCCCTCACCGGCACCGCGCTAGCCATCTCCACCACCTTCTCCGCCGATCAATGAGGCAGCGTCTGGGCTACCGCGCCCGTGCCAAGATATGGGTCGGTGGCCGCTACCACCAACCCCGGCGCCGCGTGGTCGCCGATGACGTATTAGTCGTCGCTCCACCGCCCCCAGCCTCACCGGTCTGCGACTGGCTGAAGCCATGGCAACCTGTCGCGTCCAAATCCGGGACGTACAATATTGTATCATCCAAGGATGGGCGGCGGTGGTGTCACTCGGGAGCGTCTCTTGCTCGCTCTCGCTGGACACGGAGTCACCACGTCCAAGACACATTCTACTGACTCGCTCTGTTAATTTGCAAAATTCTTTAAATTTTGTATTTTAACATAGCAAATCCTCTTAATTATGTAAACATGATTAATGAAGGATTTAATGCATGTTTGACTACATATTTTTGACTTGGAATTAAACCACATGTAGATGGAGACCTATACTTTGGTCACAACGACCATAACCTAGGCAGCGAGTATCTCGACCATCATTAAGTGGTCTACATCTTAAGATGATTACCCAGATGGAGTCCTACACATTGGTCACAATGGTCATAACCTAGACAGTGAGCATCTCGCCCATCATTAAGTGGTCTATATCTTAAGATGATTACCCAGATGGAGTCCTACACATTGGCCACAATGGTCATAATCTAGGCAGCGAGTATCTCTCCTATCATTACGTGGTCTACATCTTAAGATGATTACCCAGATGGAGTCCTACACATTTGCCACAATGCTCATAACCTAGGCAACGAGTATCTCGCCCATCATTAAGAGGTCTACTTCTTACGATGATTACCCACATGTGTTATTCCGAGAATATATTTTGAAAATACGAGATTATTTAAAATCTGGATGTGCACAAGGTAGTGGAGACATAAACATTGGCTGCGGTATATTCATTCGAATATATTTGCCTGGAGACCATGTTTTAGGCAGCAAGTAAAACTTGCCAACTATTGAGAGATCTACTCCACTGTTTAATTACTTGGAGATTATCCACATTGTGCCTCCTAATTTTGAATTCTAACTCAAATTGTAAGGTCTATTACCTACATTTTTTTTTGAAACATTACAAAATATGCGGTCTTACATTTAACATTGAGATTACAACATCAATATCATGTTTTTGTTAATTTACCTCTATAAATTAATAATGTCAACCATGATTGTAGGCACATGGCAATTAGAGAGTTCGATGAACTCGCCCTTGATGGGAGTAACTACCTAATTTGGGCTTCGGATATCAAAATAAATTTTGCTTCTCATGGGATTTCTAATGCAATTGAGGAACCCAACGATGGAGATCCACCAATTGAGGACAAGAAGAAAAATACTGCTATTTTCCTTCTTAGGCTCTATATCCATAAAGATTTCAAACATAAGTATATGTTGGAGACGAGCCCACTCAACTTATGGAAAGCTCTCAAAGAGCGATATGATCAGCAAAAGGAACTCATATGGCCTGAGGCTAGTTATGAGTGGAATCACTTACACCTACAGGATTTCAAAACTGTGACAGAATACAATCATGCTATTCATACCATTTGCTTCAAGTTGAAGTTTTGCGAAAAAAGAGCCAACGGAAGCAGAGAAGATAAAAAAAACTTTGTCTACTATGCTTCTGGAGGACAGGATACTGAATCAACAGTATCCAACCAATAATTTCCAGCATTATTCTCAACTTATACACACATTGACTCAGGCAGAAAAACATCATGAGCTTGCTGTAAAGACTGCTCAACAGCGCCCCCCCCGGCTCTGCCCCACTGCCTGAGGTCCATTTCAATGCCCAGAATAAAGCTGAAAATAAGCAAGGATTCAAGGGAAATTCTTCGAATAATCCTAAGAATTCGGCTGGAAAACACAAATGCAACAACAGGCGCAAATCCAATAGTCGAAAGAAAGAAAAAGTAAAGGGTACGGCACCACAACCTCGTGGCAAAAGCAACAAGCATTGCAACAGGTGTGGATCTGACTATAACGTCGCTAAAGATTGTCGTATCCCAAAACACCTTGTTCTCCTGTATCAGAAATCTCTTGAGGAGAAAAAGTCTTCTGAGGAACCAAGATATGAAGCTCACTTCAATCTTACCAACGAAGTAAGACCCGAAGTTGAAAGTTCTCAGCAGGCTCCTATTGAACTAGAGAACAATCTCGATCTTCTCCCAGAGGATATTGCTCCACTTTCTGCGATGGATGATATGCTCATCGAATACTGCTCAACGGACCCACTTGGAGATTTACTGTAATCTCAGTGCGTCCCACTTGGAGATGAAACTGCTTTCATCTCAGTGTGTTTGAGACAGTATATAGATATCCTATAGCTTGTCAAACCAATAGTTGTTGTAATAAGTAGATAACTACAAACTCCCTTATATTGTAAGGTTGTAAGACTTGCTAGTCATTAGAGTATGTACTATTAAAATATTTATAAACATCGTACTATGTACTTGATGTTTTACTTATCGTATGTATGTATATGTATATATATTGAATAAAGAATTCTTCACTAAGAAATTCTTCTTTCACTGTAGATGTCTAAGGATATCGCTCCGATTGGAGAGGAATTATGTTTTGTGGACAGTGGTACCATAAACTCTATACTTAGGGAGATCAAATACTTTCAAACTCTCAAAAAGAGAAAAGGCAAAGTTTTGACCATCGCTGGACGCGATACTGTGATAGTTGGCTCCGGACGAGCAACTATTACACTTCCAATGGGTACATAAATTATAATAGAGGATGCCTTACTGTATCACGATTCAACTCATACCCTACTAAGTTATAGAGATATCCGTCAAAATGGGTTCCACATTGAAACACATATGTATAATCGAGAAGAATTTCTTCTCTTAACAAGACAAAACGGATATGGCAAACACATTTGCAAGAAAATTCTATCTCTCACATCAGGATTATACTATACATACATTAAGCCCATTGCACATGTTGCGTACAAAGTAATTTTATAAAATGTTGACGCATTCCACACTTGGCATGATCGACTTGGGCACCCCGGTATCGGGATGATGAGAAAAATTATTGGCAACTCTATTGGTCATCATTTGATCACTGACAAATTTTCCAAATCCTCTGATTTTGTATGCACTGCTTGTGCAACTGGGAAACTGATTTTGAGACCCTCTTATCTCAAAATTAGAGCCGAACCACTTAAATTCCTAAAACGTATTCAAGGAGATATTTGTGGCCCTATTGTGCCAAAATCTGGACCGTTCAGGTACTTTATGGTTTTGATTAACGCATCTACTAGATGGTCGCATGTGTGTCTTTTTTCGACACGAAACCATACCTTTGCCAAACTAAGGTCTCAAATTATAAGGTTGAAGGCAAGTTACCCTGAACATCGGATTTAATCAATCCGTATGGACAACGCTGCCGAATTTCAATCTCATGCATTCGATGATTATTGCATGGCATTAAGAATTCAGGTCCAACATTCTGTTTCATATGTCCACACACAAAATGTTTTGGCTGAATCACTAATCAAAATAATTAAGCTTATTGCTAGACCATTATTGATGAATTGCAAACTAGTTTCGTCGTGTTGGTGTCATGCTGTACTGCACGCTGCTGACCTTGTCCAACTTCGACCAACTGCATATCATGAAACTTCCCCAATGCAGTTAGTACGTGGAAATCCTCCAAGTATTTCCCATTTGCATAAGTTCGGTTATGCTGTATACATATCGATCTCACCACCACAGCGTACCGCTATGGGCCCACACAGGAAAGTGGGGATCTATGTGGGATTTAAATCTCCGTCGATCATAAAGTATTTAGAACTCTTAACAGGTGATCTATTTACTGCCCGGTTCGTTGACTCTATCTTTGATGAGGAACATTTCCCGGCATTAGGGGGAGACTTCAAGTACCAGAAAGAATGCCAAGAAATTGATTGGGATGCCCAAGGTATTCCAGCTTCAGATCCACGTACTACTGAAACTGAACTTCAAGTTCAGAAAATTATACATTTGCAACGACTTGCAAATAACCTGCCATATGCATTTACTAATTATAAAGGTGTGACCAAATCTTTCATTCCTGCTCAGAATGCGCCAGAAAGAGTGGAGGTACCAAATAAAACCACTCAACTTCCACTCACTAAAAAGAGAGGAAGAAGTATGGCCACTAAGCGAGATACAATTGCTAACAAGCAAAGAAAGATGGTGAATGCAAACCAACCTTTAGTTGGTACACACCAAACTAATACTATATATCAAGCAGATCATGATGATTTGCAATCTAGCTCGGTGGTGCACAATGCTGTGACTAGAAATTCGAAATACCATAGACAAATTGTTTCAGGAGATCACAATGAGTCTATAAGGGTTGATAAGATTGTCATCAACTACTCTGAAACTGGAGAATCTTTTGATAGAAGAGCTACAATTGTCAACACTTATTTTTTCGAACAAATTGCTGAATGACTCCAAGTTGATCCAGAACCTAGGTCTATAAAAGAGTGCCAAAAGCGCTCTGACAGGAACAAATGGAGGGACGCAATTGAAGCGGAATTAGCTTCGCTTTATAAAAGAGATGTATTCTCAGCAGTTATGCCTACTCCTCATGGCATCTTTCCTGTGGGATACAAATGGATTTTCGTCCGGAAACGGAATGAAAACAATGAGGTGGTGAGATATAAAGCAAGGCTTGTAGCACAAGGTTTTATGCAAAGACCTGGCGTTGATTTCAACGAAACTTATTCTCCGGTTATGAGTGGTATAACTTTCCAATATTTAATATCATTGGCAGTACAAAATCGTCTATCTATGCAGTTGATGGACGTAGTGACAACATATTTTTATGGGTCATTTGATTATGATATTTACATGAAGGTTCCTGACGGAATTGACATCCCGAATCAGAAGGTAAATCGTAACATGTATTGTATTAAGTTGCAGAAGTCACTTTATGGCTTAAAACAATCGGGCAGGATGTGGTACAACCGATTAAGTGAATTTCTTTCTCTAAAGGGATACACTAAAAATGATGATTGCCCGTGTGTCTTCATAAAAAAATTCTCCCACAGGTTTTTGCATTATCTTAGTATATGTCGATGACCTTAACATCATTGGCAATACATGAGATATTGATGAAGCACGTCATCATTTAAAGACGAAATTTGAGATGAAGGATTTGGGTCAAACCAAATTTTGCTTAAGTCTACAACTTGAGCATTTACCTTCTGGAATTCTTGTGCACCAAAGTGCATATACCCAGAAAATATTGGAGAAATTCAATATGGATAAGTCATATCCTTCCAAAACTCCTATGGTGATTCGCTCTCTAGACGTAGAGAAAGATCCATTTAGACCAAAGGAAGATGGAGAGGATGTTCTAGAACCTGATTTTCCATATCTCAGTGCTATTGGCGCCCTCATATATCTTGCAAATAGTACACGACCAGATCTGGCTTTCGCGATAAACCTATTAGCAAGGTACAACGCTACTCCTACCAAATGCCATTGGATTGGAGTTAAGAATGTCTTCCGATATCTTAATGGCACAAGAGATTTAGGACTTTTCTTTAAAAAGGACCAGGATCCGACTTTAATTGGGTATATTGATGCTGGCTATCTATCTGATCCCCACAACGCTAGATCACAAACAGGATTCGTATTTTTACAGAGTGGGACCGCTATTTTATGGAAGTCTTCTAAACAGACTATGGTAGCTACTTTCACCAATCATTCTGAAATAGTTGCATTATATGAGGCAGCACGTGAATGTGTATGGCTTTGTAGAATGATTAACCACATATTAACATCTTGTGGTACTGGTTCATTAGAATCACCTACCATTATCTATGAAGATAATGCCGCTTGTGTTGTTCAGATGAAAACTGATTATATTAAGAGCAACATCACTAAGCATATTGCTCCTAAATTATTTTATCCTCATGAGCTTTAGCAACACGGAGAGATAAACATCTTGCAAACTAAGTTTTGTGATAATCTTGCTGATTTATTCACAAAATTTCTACCATACTCCATATTCTTTAAATGTGTCGAAGGAATTGGTATGAGACGACTTAAAAATTTGCAGAGTTCAGCGGGAGTAGCTCTATCTGGAAAATAACCTATTTTCGTCATATTATACTGTTTTACCTTTGTATGAGTTTTACCTTTAGGTTTTCTCATTCAAAGTTTTTAATGAGGTAATATCAACATAAGTTATATGTCTTATCATTTTATTTTTCCTCACTGAGGTTTTTACTAAATGGTAATTATAGACAATAAACTATTTTGGACCATACTATGAGTTTTACTCATAAAAGTCTAAAAATAGCTAATAATATATCACGGTTCTTCTCCTTATTTTTTCCATTAGGTTTTTAAGGAGTTTACCTGATATATCTACACTACGTTTTTTCCTCATGTTTTCCCACAATAGTTTTGGAGGAGTTTTTCCGATGAGATAAATCAAATGATGATTACCAAAAGCAAATTGATCAAAGAGGAGTGTTAAGATTATTTGATGATCAATTAGCACATGTTAATTATGCTTATCCATGAAGAGACACCTCTTCATATGAGACACCTCTTCATGACGGGACATGTCCTATTAGGACATGTTCATACTATCTTCACATCCCTTCTCACTCTATAAATACTTGTAATCATCCATGTACAAACTACACATTTTGGATTACAAGATTTGATTTCTCTCGCTCAATCTCTCTCGCTCCCGCTTTGTATTCCAACAGATGCAGCACTAAGTATGAAAAAAAGCATAAAGTCCAAACAATCCAGCTTTTGACTAATTTTCAGGGTGGTCGATTCCTTAGTTAATCTAAACTGATGAGACGATTTAGCCGATACCGACAAAACCCTAGAAAAGGCTTGGTCGATACAGGTAAATTGAGCCATCAAGTTAGATTAGCCAAGATATATGATAACCAGCAGTTGCATAAGATAAATTAGAACATCTAAATCGATACCCTAATCCGTCGATACAAGCCGCTGTGATAAGCCATACCTCTTACTGGAGATCGAAGTCGATGCAGTCCAACTCGAAATAAGAACTCGTCGAAAAGTAAAAGTAAAAGGGTGACGATGTGCCTTGTTGTTTCTTTACAAGACCATGGGCATATATTTATACCCGAATATACAAACCTTGTCCATATTGGACACGACTCAAACTTGCCTAAATACAAAATAAACAAATGAGTCCCTAGGCGGACTCTTACCACGAATTCTTTAAAGGAAACACCTAACTTTTATTTCTAATAAATAGATACAATTGTCGCTTCTAGACTCAATTCTTGTTTGGCAATATCTTCAAATCTTCTCTCGAGATCGATATGAACTCACATTGCCTGTATCGGCTAATCAGTATGATTCTGTATCGGCTGATACAGCTTTCAGCCAATGTGCTACTCTGTTTTTGGAAACAACCATATCTCCTCCGAATCTTCTTCGAATCTATTTTATCCTTTCATTTCCTTGCCAAATTTTGCTGTTAATATATCTCAATAACAATAAAAAGGGAAGGCGGCGAGCTGGCCTAGAAGAGTACAGTGGCGAAGCCACTGATGGTTTGGCGAGATTTCTAAAAAATAAAAATATATATCCAAACAATAATTATGTTTAATTTTTAAAATCCCAATGACAATAAAGAGAGGAGGCAGCGAACGGGCTATATAGGAGTATAGTGGCGGTGTTCGACGGATATTTTCAAAATTATAAAAACGAAACCCAACAAGACAATGAACTCCAAAAACTATAAGGTTTAATTTTTAAAGATTTCGAGGAGGATGAATAGAAGTCAAGGTAGATCGAGTAAGCAAATAAAGATGTGACAAAGGAGTAGGAGGTAGTGACTGGTGTGACTTTTAAAAACTATAGAATTAGAAAAATGAAGATGATACGATTCGGTCTTTCAAAGTCCTAAGACAACAAGATAGCTATTTAACAAATTTTAAGTAAAATCATATGTAAAAAAATAGATAATTTTATATAGGTGCTAGCTGCGTAATTGTACGGGTCATCTAGCTAGTATTAATAATATGGACTGTTGTTATTGGGTTAAGCTATAACTAAAATCTGGTGTACTCGAGATCAAGACTATAGAGTAAGGAATGAACGAACAAGGTATGCTTCATGCGGTAATCCTTTTGGCAAATATCCGCATTGTAATAATCTTTCTGATATCCGTATATATATATCAAAAACAATATTTTTTCATTTCATTTTTTTTAAAAAAAATATCCTTAAGTTCAATCAAGTTAATAAAAAATAACAACATTTACAGCACCAAATTAGTTTCATTAAAACTAACTTTTAATATATTTTAATAAGAGTAGATTGCACTGTCGATTTCTAAACTTGTTCTCCTATGGCATTCAGGTCCCCAAACTCTCAAGATATATTTTTAGGTCTTTGTACTTGTCAAAGTATGTCATCTCAGTCCTAAATTGCCATGATTCCTTCGAGATCCTAGGTGGTGCTCGCTTGATGTGCCACACAGACGTTTATTTTTTTTCCTCCCATTTTTCTTCTTTTCTTCCTTCGTGTTCGTGTGAAAATAAGAGAAAAAACAAAGAAGGGAAACACGGAGGGGTTAAAAAAAGAAAAACAAAATCTAGGACTAGAATGTCTGCGTGGCATGTCACTTTAGTGTCCATGTGACATGCCACATAAATGCCATATAGGACCCCGAGGGATCATGGCAAACCGACAATTTTGGGACTGAAATGACATACTTTAATAAGTTCAGGGATCTGCAAATATATTTTGAGAGTTTGAGGACCTTGGTGACATAGGCGAACAAGCTTAGCGACTGGCAAGGCATTTCACTCTTTTGATAATATGTTTATTTTATGTTAGAATATTGCTATATTTTTTTATAAATTTAGTCATACTTAATATTGACTAAAAATTCAAAGTGATTTATAATATAAAATGAAGAAAGTATATCGGAAACACTGCAAAAGGTGATAGGTGAGAAATAAAATAGTATAAAAGATGATGGGTGGCTAATAAAACAATATAAAAATACGATACTCCTTTTGATTCCATAATTCTTAGCGCTTTGAAAAAATTGATATTAAACTTTTATAACTTTGACTATCAATAATTTTTTTAAAAATATTTAATTTAAAGGCACTAGAACAATATATATATATATATATATATATATATATATATATATATATATATAGCTAGTTAGCGTATATTCATAGTCAAATTTATTTTTTTGCAACTTATAAGAGTTAAATTTAACCTTACATATTTGTGAAGTGATTTATCACATATTAATATATCTTGTTAATTTTTTAAATTTTTTTCTAACCATTTAAATGATATAAAAAAATATTCAATCGAGAGTTTAATATAGTTTCCCTACGATACTACCATGTGTTCGTGAATACAACGGGCAAAGACTCGCTTCTCACTATGGCTCCGGCTCCCAGGCAGCAGCCATCAGCCGTCAGATCAATGCTACACCTGCTACAGTATACTACTCCTACTACTCCAGTGGGCAGAGTGACAGAGACGAGCAGTGGGCTAGGGAGTAGGGAAACCTCCATCTAGCAATGCAGCAGTAGTAGGGTTACTAGTACGGCTTGTTGAGCCATCGCCTCCTCTCCCAAACCAGAAACCTCGGTGCCTCCATGGTCAAAGCTGCAACTTTAGCTTTGTTTACCCTCGCGTGTCGCGTCCTATACTGCCAGTGCCAGTGTCCACCGCACCAATCCCGAGGGTTGAAAAACACACCGGCCTCTGTCCCTCTCCTTGCCTAACTTCATTCTCCATCCTTATCATCGTCGTCTACGTAGTTCTTCCTTCTGAACACTCGTGCATTCTACTCCAATCTCTACCCAACAGGGTGTCCCAAGCAATACATTTTTTTCATGGCTTTTTACGCCTTTACCTGTGCAAAATTGTGCTAGCAATCCACGTCTGCCTTGCAATCACAATTTGATCGTCAATTCGTCATTGTGGGGGCAAAAGCTCTGTCCTATTGTACTTTCCCTGCTTATCCTATTCTCAGGAGTACTCAAAGAGGCAGCTTGGAGGCAATTGGGCCTTGAGACACGGGTAAGCAGAACTCAGCATGCATGCGCATGCCTTTGAAATTCCAAGGGGATCACTTTAGTTTAAGCCTTTGCTGCGAATACTTGGTAGGAGTATATGTCTGGTAGATTTAGTTTCAGTCCACTTCAAGACACCACATGCACAATGCTACCGGTGAGAAGCAACTATTCTAATCGAAGTCAGCACTGATCCACCAACTAATTGAGTTTAGTCACTCGATACTCACCTGGAATTCACCTAAATTCTTGGTCGGTTCATTTGTTGTTGCCATGTTTCGTGTGTGGTGTCCTCAGACTAACGAGCAGTCAACCTGACGACCCGGTACTCACAATCACAATCTGTAGCATTCACTCAGTACTCATCACTGACGAAGGTATGCTCGTTACTGCCATAAAATTACATATACATGGAAAAACTCTCTGTGCAGAAGGGAACAGCAGTACAGCACGAGTGCGCGATACAGGAAAAAAAACATCCTACTCAGATTCAACACTCCAACTAGAACAGTGGGTCCGATTAGTCAAATCAATTATGCGAAGCAAATGAACTATCTGGAGCTCAAAGATTTTACGGTTATTCCCATTCGTAGCCCGCGGCACTAGGCATTTTTACTGCATGTTCATCCCATGACATTAGGCAACATGTATGCTCATGAGAAAATCCGTTAATACCTTCCGTGGGATGTCGGTTTATATACATCATCGAAATGTCTGCAAAATCCTATAGGATATCACTAAACTTAGCACTTCGACTCATAATATATTATTCCCTCTAGTCATAAATATTTTATGTTATGGCAATATCTATATAACTTCAAAAGACTATGCTGACATCTCACCATTGTGCTTTACAGTTTTTACGAATTGGCTATAATATTCTCTAATATTTAGAGAATGTTTCAATATTTGCTTCAAACAAATAAATATCATATAATTAAATAAACAAACACATCATTAAATATTTTACAAAAAATAAATATTTTATGGGCATTTAGCTACTCAATCTGTCTCAAAATATAACTTGTAAAGTTTAAATTTGGTCCAAAATATACCAAGCTATTACTCATTAAAGGTGAGTTTTACCACTATAAACTACCCATATTCCCCTACTGTCCTTTATAACTTTATTATAGCCCAACTAGTTCAGGCATGCACCTCATCCACTCTAAGGGAACAACAAAATCTTTTTACCTCTCTCGTTAATAATCGTGTCAAAGGCTAAAACTTACTATATTTCAAAACGGAGGAAGTAGTATTTAGCAAAAAAAAAAAAAGAAATCTAATATCAGTCCCAACACCCAAGCGGACACCCCCAAGCTTCCGCGGTCCGCTTATCAAGGAATAGATATAGGTGTTTTTGCTTGAGGACATATGTTCAACAAGGACGGGTCATCGCAAAGAAAAACAACTAAGAGAAGAGATGAGTGAGTCTACGACTACCAATTCCAGCAAACTTATCAAATACTCGGTTAAAAAAGAAATATGTGCATAGATTTGCCTCAAAAAGTAATATAATAGCAAAATTTACTAGATTTCATAAACTTGTTATTCCAAAATATAATAGTAAGTTTGATATAATTTCAAAACTATTAAGAAAATACGTGAAATTAAATGAAAAATGGTTATGGTTGGTTGAGATGAAAGAATAGATGAAGAAATTAAACATGCGATGATTGCGATTACTTGAAAGGAGGAAGTAGATGTAAAAATTGATATATTTGGAAACAAAATTGAACGATAAAAGTTACTATATTTTAATATGAGAGTAAGTATAATATAAAATTGATGACTCTAAATTCAAAAGTTTACTGAAGGAGTAACACCTACGAATTTAAATATATGAGTTATTGACTTTTGGTCATGATGTTACTATTCATCTTTTTAAAAAAAAATAACTACAAGTTATGTATTTTGTTGTGGTTTGCTTTATCATTAAAGGTACTTGCCTGATTTATTTTTCCCATATTAATGAAAAACATCATATCCAAACCTAAGATAATGTCATACAAGCACTAGTTGAGTCACTTGGCAACCATCAGGCCATGACGCCAAGCTCGCCATCCCTATATCCTATCATCTCTGTCTTGAAATATAAATATTGCTTGACTGTTACAACTTTTTTATTTTAAAATAAACAAATTTATTATTGTTTGTGACACATTACAATATTACGAATTTACGAATGAATCTACGAATCTGAATAGACTGAACCTATTCAGTTGCACAGCAAAAGAAATTTTTATAGGTGTATTTTGGGACGAAGGTATAGTAGTGACCAACTGATCATTTATCAAATGGAATTGTACAGAAGTTAAAATAAAGAATAGTACAGCCACATTTCTCCTGCATGACTGCCTGGCCCATGCCCACTCTGCTATAATCGAGAAAATTGACATTTTGTCATCTTCGGGATGGGATTTCGTTGGAATGTCACTTCCAAATGTGGTTTTGTTAAAATGTCACTTTCAAACGAAGCCAACTTGTTAGAATGCCATTTCGACCATTTTAAGTGATTTCAAAATGTTTTTCACTGTTTTGCTCTCTTGCTGTGACCAAAATGCCCTTGCCGGTCTTTTCCCCACCCCGCAACCACTGCCTCCCTCGTCGCTGGCCCCCATCTCCGTCCTTCCCAACGACCTCCTCCTCGAGTGCCTCTCTCGTGTCCCTCGTGCCTCTGTCCCGCAGCTCCCCGCCACTTCACCACGCTCCTCGCCTCCGATGCCTTCGTCCACCTCTGTCGCGCCCACGCCCAGCTCCGTCCCTTCCTCCTCACCCTCTCTGTCTCTCATCGCATAAACGTTGCTCCGGTGTTCTACGTCGCCGGAGGCGTCGTGGTGTCTAGCGAGGGCGCATGGACGCTCAAGGTGCACGTGTGCGCTGGGTCGGTGGACGCGCTACATGTTACATCTGGCACCTGGGCACGGTCGCATGTTGTTCTCGATGGCAACTACATTGTGGGGACGTGCGGCATTGGGGAGCACCTGTACGCGATGGTGAGCCGTGCGGTGGGGCTCTCCTTTGGAGGTAGTGTGGCGCCATGGCCATGGCGGTGACGGCAGGAGCTGAGGCAGGTGGGTGGCGCTCGAGACACCGCCCATGTTGAGGGAGTCAGTGGGGCTCGGCAACCTAGGAAGCAATAGGATGGCGGCCGTGGTGAGTGATGGCCATGTCGGCGACAGTGCGTTGGAAGGGATGGTGCTGGTTTACGACATTGCCGACGGCGAGATGGGAGGAAGAGGACAACTAGATGGGGATCGATCCCCTTTCTCACGTAGGCTAGAGGGAAATATGTTAGAGCACGATGAAAAAATGATCAAAATGACGTTCCAGCAAGTTGGCTTTGTTTAAAAGTGGTATTTTAACGAAGCCATATTTGAAAGTGGCATTCCAACAAAACCTTATCCTAAAATCGCAAAATGTTAATTTTCTCGCTATAATCTGCCCCCTGTCGTCCATTTCCTCATCAAAACACAACAGAACAGAACAGAAGCAGACCAGGTACCAGACAAAGCCAAGAGTTTCTCACACTCCTCCCATCTCCTCTCTTCTCTTCTCTCCTGTCTGCTCAGTTTGGTGGGTTCTGCTCACCAGTCTCCCCCCGCAGTACAAAACCCCCCATTCCTCGCCGCCGCCTCTTGCACTCGGAAACGGGTTGTAGAAAAGAACACACCACGGGCACACTCTCTTCAGCAACAAACGATGAGGACCATCATGGCGAGGAGTCCTCACGAGTCCTCCTTTTCCTTCTCCAGGAGGCACTTCAAGTGGCCAGTTCTTGGCAAGAGCAGCAGCCATGGCGCCAGCAATGCCGGGGAGGATGACTTCATCAAGGGCGCCGGAGCAGAGGACGACGAGGAGGCCACCATGGCCTTCTCCTCCACCTGCCCGTCGTTCCACTCTGAAGACTTCGTGTCTCCTCCGCCCTGCAAGCCGCTCAAACAGCAGCAGCCGCCGCAGCAGCGCAAGAAGGGCCGCACGGCCGTGTCGCGCCTGCGCACGGCGTTGGCCGCGGCCCTCGCCGGCCGGCACCGCCAGGTCGGCCTCGGCGCCCGGCTCACCGGCACGCTCTACGGGCACCGCCGCGGTCACGTCCACCTCGCGTTCCAGGTGGACCCGCGCGCGTGCCCCGCGCTGCTCCTGGAGCTGGCCGCGCCCACGGCGTCGCTGGTGCGCGAGATGGCCTCGGGCCTCGTGCGCATCGCGCTCGAGTGCGAGCGCGCCAAGGGCGGCGGCGCCTGCGCGTTCCCCACCGCCGCCGCCACAGCAGCCGCGGCCTCCTCCTCCTCCTCCAGCGCCGGCGGCAGGAAGCTGGTGGAGGAGACGGTGTGGCGCGCGTACTGTAACGGCAGGAGTTGCGGGTACGCGGTGCGGCGCGAGTGCGGCGCCGCGGACTGGCGCGTGCTGCGCGCGCTGGAGCCCGTGTCCATGGGCGCGGGTGTCATACCGGCGGCGTGCGGCGGTGGGGAGGGCGACGTCATGTACATGCGCGCGCGGTTCGAGCGCGTCGTTGGCTCCCGCGACTCCGAGGCGTTCTACATGATGAACCCGGACTGCAGCGGCAGCGGCAGCAACAATGGCGGCCCGGAGCTCAGCGTCTACCTCCTTAGAGTTTGATCACTCGAGCGTCTCACGTTTTCTTGTATCGTGTCAGTTCTTGCATGCTTTGTTGTTTCCTGTAGTAGGCTACTTTAGTAGGTAGTGTGATGGTACGGTGGTTCTGGAATAATATGCATATGGAAACTGGGAATGAAATGGAATTATTTTTTCTTTTTTTAATGGTTTTTTTTTTGCACTTTGTTAGTTGCCTAGGGATATCTTTTACTACCTTAAATTAGACGATTTTAAAGTCATTGAGATGTGAGTTCGTAACAAAGAAGGTTCATATATCAGTGACTCAAAGTCATAAGACTTGAGTCAAGAATCTTAGGCTACGTTCTAAGGAGCTGATTCAACTTAGTTATTTCTCGTTTTTCGTTAGCATGTTTTTCAAATTATTAAATAAGACTTTTCATGTGAAAACTTTTTATATAGAAGATGTTTTAAAAAATTAAATAAATTAATTTTTTAATTTTTTAATAATTGATACTTAATTAATGATATGCTAATTATATTTCTTATTTTGCGTGCAGCTAATTGGCTGAAACAATCCTCAGCATGATCCGAAGATACACTCCTATGTATGGAGAAAGCTTGATAAGATCTTTCATGAACAGTACCCAGAAAGATCTATAACATTATTTTCTAATTCAATAGTGGTTGTAAGAATGTCACTTTTTAATCCAGTGGTGATTGTAAGGTGGTGCTTGAATCTTCTGAAGATGAAGATTAAGTTTTTCGCGTAAAACGAGATGAAATTAACGTGTGATTAATTAAGTTTTAATTATTACAAACTTGAAAAATTGATTTATTTGATATTTTAGAACAACTTTCATATAAAAAATTTTCGCACGAAACGCACCGTTTAGCAGTTTAAAAAACGTGCCCACGATAATCTAGAATTTTATCTTTTTTTACAGAAGAATCGAACGGGGCCTAAGACTTCATAAGTTACAGCAATTGTCTTTGTTCTACCTATACGTACCACTATCATGCATTTGTCTCTGCCATAATGTGGGACCGACAGAATACCGGACTGCCGGAGTACATCTGTTTTCCGAAGTTGTTTTTTTAATCACTTTATTCGTAAGCTAAATTTTCTTGTATTTAACTGTCGAAATTGGGGGTATAAATATGAAACCTGTGGAGTGTTAAAACAAGATAGAGCAAGGAAAGACTAAATTCATAATAGAGAAAATTAATGTGCTATATATTCCATTTTAAATGGGTGCACCAAACAGCTCAATTACACCCAGTCAATGAAAAAATTATGTTTATGAATCACATGGAACTATCTAGGTTGATATATACTTAGTAGATGTTGATTTTGTTTTTTCATTGAGGAGGTACAACTTAAGTTTGTTTAGTTTGTGTTTTCTTGAGTTGTGATCAGTGACCGCTTGAGATTGCGGCGCAGGCATGCAGTCAATGACCGCCAATGCTACAGTACAGTTAATTAATATAACTTTTATAAAATCATACATATTAATTTTTTTATATTATTGACATTACGTTTAACATTCGTCTTATTAAAAATTTAATGCAAATATGCATAAATATAGGCCATGCTCAAATTATCTTTAATAATTAATAAAATACGTCACAACAAAACAAATGGTTATTAGTATTTATTGTATTTTTAAATAATATGAGTGGTTAAGTGTCATGTATAAAAGTTAACCATGTTATATATTAAAAACATATAGAATAAGTTTTAAAATGCTCATATGTACAGAGGATTTATGTATGTATTACGGCCAGTCCCACAGATCTATACAGTAGACTAATTATTGTTGTCTACTATATTTGAGTTATAAAATCATATCCAAAAATTATGAATTATGTGTTCCAACATAACAATTGTAATCATCTAAGTGAAATGAGCGTAGCACAACTGATTAGATTACTTGTGGTGGAACTAGCTCACCCAGATTCAAGTCCTAGACTTGACACGGGTCCTCGTATTTACGGCTAATTGTTTTTTTGAGTGGTAGGTGATGTGTCCATTGAGAGCAAGGCGTTCGTGATGACTTCATCAATCTCAAAATATATTGGCCCAGTCTTTCGGAGATACTCATAGAGCTAGAGTGTGTCTTCATAGGGGTGAGTGTGCGTGCGTTATGAACGTCTATGTTTGCACTATGTTTCTAAACAAAATTGTAATCATCTAAGTTTTGTATCTTTTTTTATTCTATGATAGTAGCTAGTCAAATTGGCTAGCATTTTTTAGTGGTATGTTTTGATCATAATGCTTACGGTTAAGGGGAAGCACGGGTGGTATGATAATGGACTCGTACGTGACTCCATATACTAGGGTATATATGTTGAAATATATTAATATCGGAAATTTAACCTCTGAACTAAGGGTACGTTTGGATCCAGGGACTTTTTTTTAAGTCCATATCACATCGGATGTTTAAGTACTAATTAAGAGTATTAAACATAGATCAATAATAAAACTAATTGCATAAATAAGTGCTATTTCGCGAGACAAATTTTTTAAGCCTAATTAATCCATAATTAGCACATGTTTACTGTAGCATTACATCGGCTAATCATGAATTAATTAGGCTCATTAGATTCGTCTCGCAAAAAAGTCTAAGGTTATGAATGAGTTTTATTTTTAGTCTACGTTTAATACTTTTAATTAGTGTACAAACATCCGATGTGACAGGGACTAAAAAAAGCCCCCGGAAACAAACAGGGTCTAAAAAAAATACACCCCCAACTGTCAATATTGGACACTTAACCCTCCTCGAGTTGTTTTGCCATTGTTTTTTACACGTGGGATGGCACGTCAGCCCTTCGCAACATTGGATGAAGTATAGTAATACATCATGTAGGCCTACCTTCTCTCTCACACGCATTTGCTCTTTCTCTCTCCCTATTTATGGTTATGTGAAGCGGCGAAGGAGCAGACGCATGGCAATGATGCCCAGGGTTCTCACCGACAACGTAGGTGGTGCATGTCCAAGACCAGCGCAGCTGAAAGGAAGCCTCCCTGTTCTACCAACTTACCTAAGCTCTTCCACATGTCAGGTACCTCTGAGTGGATTATTCACACACTATGAACTCCATCTTGTCGCCTTTCTACCACACTTGCATATAACAACCAGGGAATAATCAAATGGCCCTCCCTGTATCGATTTGGAGGTGGATTACTTCTACATTGACTGGAGAATTACGATGCAGATCGTGAAGTCCTACCCGTGCTACCATTTCTAGAGCTAGTCATGTCCCTCAATCTACGCTTGTTCCGTGCTCAACCATCTCTTTCCGCTGGCGACCGTGCGTAGCGGCTTGGAGCTGCTCCTTCCCCACAACACCTTCGTCGACGACCGCCATAGCCTGTCAGAGATGCTCATTCCCTACGCCACCGTGCGCAATCTTCAGCAGACCTCCTGCTATCCCCTGCGTTCGCAGCTCCACACTGCCACTGCCGCTGCATGTGAAAAAGCTAGGTCGAAGGGCTTGGTCTATATATTTCTATACGCACGCGGCGAAGGACTGACATGACATCCCATATATAAAAAATCATGGTAAAATTGAGAGGGTTAAGTGTCCGGTATTGAAAGTTGAGAGATGTATTATGTTTGGTTTTGTAGTTCGAGGATGTATTTTTGAACAAATATAAGAGTTTGGGATGTAAAATGTACTTCTCATTCTATAACTACGAAAATCTGGTGAGAAATCTGGAAGCTGCGTGGCTAGAAGCCCCTATGCCCGTAGTGCATATTGGCGCATGGAACAGTCGGAAGGGGTGTGACTTGTGAGAGGTGACCGGGGTCGTCGTCTCCGAAGGATCAAGTTCTGCTTCTCTTCTCTGTAAAACCCGATGGGTCGAATCATGGCGCATGGAAGGACAGCCCTCTTTAAAATCTGATTGGTACTCTGGTGTGACCTGCTTGTGCTTGGAGAGATCTCTTTTTCCTCGGCCTCCTCCCCTTTCTGCCTCTCGCAAGGTGATTGATGTCTTCATGAATGTCAGATGGTGGTAATAAATTCCATGCAGGATTCGACACAAGCGACTCCACAGATATGGATTCCCTTCTCGTTTATTGGGCCGGTACTTCGTGTTGTGAAGTAGAAGTAGATCAGATCTTCACTGTTCACCTCTTCTCTCCAAGTTGGCTTATCCTTCTCTTTTCACTGTAATTACATTTTGTTCCGACGGGTCATGCAAGCAGTTTTACAACAAAGCAAAGACGCTGGATTTCAGAATGTATCTCAATTCTCAAGCTCCCAGCTACTGCTCCCAGAATCGTTGCAGTTGCAGACATGCCGCTAAACTCAACTAACAGCAACATCAAAAGTTCAAAACAGTTTGGAACTTCTGACAGTATATACAGTGGTTTTCTATTCTTCTGTGTCAATCTGACAGGATACAGTGCCTGCTTCTTCTTCCTCGCGTGGATTCGTGCTAAAGCTAAGCTCTTGCGCTGAGTTCTTTTTGCTGAGTTACTGGCGCGCACAGTATTTTTTTTTCACGCACACGCTTTTCAAACTACTAAACGGTGTATTTTTTTGCAAAAAGTTTCTATACGAAAGTTACTTAAAAAAATCAAATTAATCCATTTTTGAAAAAAAATTAGCTAATACTTAATTAATCATACATTAATGGATCATTCCGTTTTTCGTGCGTTTTGCCTGTGTTGGAAGCACCACAAACGAACAAAGCCCGGTCTGTTCGGCTAGGTAAGACAAGGCGACATTCCGTGCAGCTTATACCCGCTAACGCTGTGTTGGTTTGCATGCTCTCCCAACATACTACGCGTACGAAAAACGGAACCGTCCATTAGCGCGTGATTAATTAAGTATTAGCTAATTTTTTTTAAAAATGGATTAATTTGATTTTTTAAGTAACTTTTATATAGAAACTTTTTGCAAAAAAACACACCGTTTAGTAGTTTAAAAAACGTACGCGTGAAAAAAAGAGAGATGTGAGTTGGGAAAGAAGGGGAAAGAACTCACCCTAAAAGCGATTAAGCCTCTGTTAACTAAGCACGCAAGTGATGATGGCCTGACAAGCTGTGAGAACCCGGCAGCTTCATGCTATCATTCGATGGGGGCTCGCCCAGGACAGCATGCGGCGCCTGTCCATGAACTCCTGCCCGGCTCGACTCGACAAAATGCATCTCAAATTCTCAATCCATTCAATCAGCACAAAGCAGAGAGGAATATTATCAGATAGGACAGAGCTAATTAGCGCCTTTTCAACGGAAAAGTTCGGGGGGTTTGTTCGCACGGAACAGCGGCAGTAATCATGTAAAGAGCACCACGCCAACTCTAGTATTAGCACTGCGTGGCTCACACGTGCTGAATGTACGACCGTCTGAATTATGGGCCGATGTACTGGTACTCTGATTACTGGCCGGCAGCTAATCTTGATTGGAAGGGGGTGACCCCTCGGCTCTCGCCGGACCGGCATGCCCTGCTTCATTCGAGAGGTTGACTGGACAAGCAGCTTAAACGAGGTTTTGATACTCTCCTCATCCTCGTCTCTTGAAATCTTTGGATAGAGAGAAATGCTCGTCTTCAACGGTGTTCTGGTCGTCTAACTGCGAGAACGCCGTCGAAAATCTAGTCCGTTAGGAGTTTTGTTCATCGTCGAGTCTATTTCGTTGCTAGCTTCTCCCATTCTCGGAGTTCCTGTTTTATGTAATAGCTTTTCCTGACTTTGTTCCTCGCGTATCCCGAGTTGTAGATGAATTTCTTTTTGTTTTAATATATTGACGTGTAAAAGATTTGCAACGTTTGGAGCAAATTAATTAGCTGGTTGGTCCGCGCAATTGCGCAGCTAGCATCCATATAAAATTATTTATTTTTTACATATGATTTTACTTAAAATTTGTTAAATAGCTATCTTGTTATCTTAGGACGACCGAACCTTATCATCTCATCCCGTGTTTCTAATTTTGTAATTTTTAAAAGTCACACCAATCGCTACCCTTACTCTTTTGTCACCCATTTATTTGTTTGCTCGATTTATCATGGCTTCTATTTATTCTCCTTTAAACCTTTAAAAATTGGTCTGGTAGTTTTTAGAGTTTATTATTTCGTTGGATTTTGTTATTTTTAAAAGTCCCGCCAAACATCGTCGCTGTACTCCTCTATGGCCCATCCCTTGCCTCCTTTTTATTGTCATTAGGATTTTAAAAATCAAACATAATTATCGTTGGGGTTTATTTTTTACTTTATGAAAGTCCCGCCAACCGTCTGGCTCCATCACTATACTTCTCTACGGCCCACCCGTTGCTTTTTCTCTTTATTGTCATTGAGATTTTTAAAAATCAAAAATAAATATCATTAGGGTTTATTTTTTACTTTCTAGAAGCCCCGCCAACCACCATGATTGTGCTGCTTAACGGCGTGCCCATCGTCCCTCCTCTTTATCGTTATTGGGATTCTATTTGGGGTTTTATTTATAGTTCTTAGATGTCCTATCAACCGTCACCACCCTACTTCTTTACGGCGCTGTTGCTTCTCTCCTCTTTATTGTCATTTTTCATCGTTGTGTTCTAGATAGACTATTTTTTTTCTTCAAAATTTCATGTTTTTCATTTCGATATTTTGTTATTTATAAATTGTATTCGTACTTGAACTCTTATAATTATTTTTTTTATTTTCGAAATTTATTTTATTTTTTATTTTAAATTTTAATTAATCTCGTGTTGTGTTCTAGATGGTCTCTTCTTTCAATAACCGTTATATTTTATTTCTAATGTTAGTTATTTATAAATTGTATTTATAGTTGAAATCTTATTTTTCTTTTTCTAATTTCGAAATTTTTTATTTTTTATTGTGAATTTTAATTAATCTCGTATTGTGTTTTATATGGACTATTCTTTCAATGGTTCTTATTTTTTATTTCTAATTTTAGTTGTTTGTTAATTGTATTGTTAGTTGAACTCTGATTTTTATTTTTCTAATTTAGGAATTTATTTTATTCTTTATTTCAAATTTTAATTAATCTCTAATTGTGTTCTACATAGACTCTTTTTCAATATTTTTTTATTTTTTATTCCGAATTTTAATTATTTCTAAATGTATTCTTACTCAAACTTTTCTTTTCTTTTTTTTGATTAATGTGGGAATTTTTAGCCTCCACAACGAACGTGATTTCTTCGTTTAAGGCTGTTTTAATAATATAATAGATAGATAAATAGATAGATTACAGGTAAGAACGAATGTTCTTTTAAAAAAAAACTCAGAACTAATGTAGCAAAGCTCATTCTAAGCTTTTACGGTCCGGCGACATTGTAAGCTTTTACGGTGTTCATGAGTTGATCCCCACCTCAATCCACTCAAATCATTGGCACATTGGGCCTGAACCTACTCGTCAATGGCATGAGAAGGAAAAAGGGTACTGCATAGTAGTATCTGATCTGAAAGAACGCTACCTTTGAATCATGAAATGGTCCAGTACGATGCTTTATGATCAAAATTTGAACTTCTGTTAGCAGACAGTGATTAATTTACATATTTGACACAAGCATTCTATCGACTAATCTAAATACAGTCAGTCGCCATTTTCTCCCATAACTTAACTGAATGCCAACTGCCAAGTGATCAACTAGAACTAAAATTGCCAGTTCGTCAGCCGTCACGCTTCATTTGCCGTGTGACAACTACCAAGAGGTCACCAGTGGCTTCTGGCTCCAGTCTGCCTGGCCGGTTTGGCCATGGGCCCATGGCCAATGTGAGGACCGGAAACCACGACCAGGCAGCAAAGCCGCAGCAGGTCACTGCGCATTTGCGCAAGACAAGGAACGGAGCAAATTTCTACTACAGCAGCCACGCCTGGCCTAGTACTACTCCTGATGACTGCAAAAATTTCTACTGCAGCCATGGAGTGGAGCTGTGCTGTCTGTCACTTGCTTTTTTGGGGGACGGAGATGCAGAAATTGGATGGACCCGTCATGATTATAGTATTATTATTGCAGTCACTTGTGTCCTGTGATGTGAGGCGAGGGGAATGATTGATGTGATGGCTAATGTACACATGACTACTCGCCTCTTTCGGCCTTTTGTTCGTCGGGCCGGAGAGGAGAGAAGAGCACCCGAGCACGGCCCTCGATAAAGTGCACGCATATGAGTACGGAGTACCCGAGACGAGATCTACTCTGTACGTACGGTAACGGCGCCAGGCAAGCATCATGTGAGGTTTCATCACCGTAACATGGAAAAAGGTCAGGGGCACTAATCCTTTTCCGCACTGAATTTTCAGGAATAACCCAAATCCAACACATGGCACTCTGCTCAGAAGTTTGTGTGAAATACTCCAGTATACTAGCTAGACAGGCTATGCTAGTTTGTTACTTCCTCCGTTTTATAATATAAAAGAGTTTAAATGGATGAAATACATTTTTTCTCATCCATTCAAAATCTTATATTATAGAACGAAAAAAGTATAGTATTACTAGTACTATCTATACACTGCTGCTGTTCATATGATAGTTTTTTTTCTTTTTAACCTGTTCATACAATATTTATTGTTTATTATAAGATTTGACTACGACGCAAAATAATGGGGCTCTTCTTGTAGCCTTATGGCCCATGGCTGAAGAAAATCGGTCTATTAGTGTAGAGCAGTGTCAAGTAACGGTCCAAATAAATACGGATGTGGAGGCCCGTCCCGCAAGCCGATGGTAGCGCCGTAACGGCACCATTTGCGAGAGGGTGGGCTGACTGGTGAAGGCACGATGGGTGAGGTTATGTGACTTCTCGACGGCCACATGAGGATGAGATGATGGGCGTAGAAACTCAGCTTAGTAGGTCCTTCGATTTGTTTGAAATTTGTTACTTTTTATATCTCATAAATAAAGTCAAGTTTGTGCAAGTTTGATTTTGTGACATCATCTAATCTATATGTGTGTGTTTTTTCAATCTAAACGATTTCTATTGGGGTTTGCACGAGTTTTCATCGTTGTTTGCACCATATATCCACCCCAATAAGAAATGATTAATTCAGCTGGTGGGAGGCGTCCATGTGCAACCCTCTAGCTTACGGAGGGAATTTGCCGAAATTTCATGGGAATTAAACTGTTTTCCTATGAAATCTCCGTAAAATTGGAAAGTTCCCCACAAGCCTTTAAGTCATCTTCATCAAGTTAAATTCTGATCCTTTTGTGACGGCCTTTAAGCGGGAAAAGATGCCCAGTTTATATTAGCTCCCTTTTTTTTAAAAAAAAAGCATTTTTTTAAAATAATTTTTAACAAGGTTCAATGAGTCAATGACAATGAGAATGCATAGTAGTAGTACCTGTAGTAGAATTTAGCTTAGGTCTCGACGGTGTTGTCCTATCGATCAAGTCACCGTAATCACCAACTTCGACTAACGCGTGAACGGAATCGAACCTCGATATGTTCCAAATTCCTAGACAAGCTGGAGCCGCTCCACCCTGTGTTCATATCGAAGTTCATATGGCCTCTTGCTCAAAACATGTAAGACAGATCGAACCAGCAAGGAATTTATTCGATATGGGTGGACAGCATCACGGTAGTTAAGAATAATTCAGGAAATTGCATGTAGGGTGAATAAGGATATTCTTTTTCTGTTCGATGGTCGTGTGCGCCAAAGTGGATTGGACGGCTCCAAATCAGACCCTCAATGTGTAACTACAGTTTTTTTAGTAATTACTTTTTTTTCTTCTTGAATGCGTAAGAAGCTGCGCATTATTAAAATACCACGTTCGCTATGAGGATGCTAGAAATTTTCACGTTAATTAAAAAAAAAGAAAAAAATCTACACCGTTAAATTATACCAGACTAGTTTTAATGGTGTAGATTAATTTGGTGATACGAGTCTGAATAGAAAACAATTGATAGAATCAACCGGACACACAGATCAGGACACTAGAATACGAGTCCAAATAGGACTCATGTGTAGAGTCGTCCTCCAATTCCAAACTCAGGAGCAATTAAGTGATCTGATGATTAGGATTCAGGAATCGGACATATTGCATGTATATAGATTTTGGAGGTGGCGTAATTAGAGTTGAATAAGATTTTTTTTATCTGTGGCTGGAAAAATAGTAAATATATTAAGTACTGAAAGATAGAAGGGACATTTTTCATGCCCTGAAGCAATGAAAAAAGAATTACGAAGTGGCTGTCACAGTTGATAAAGAAGACGACGATGAGTAATGTAGGAGTACATATCAAAGCTATACATCGACACATACCGATAAATCATAAATATTAGGCTGCAGCCTCTGCAATAGCTAGCTAACGATTGATGAGACATTATTGAAGCAAACACATTGATATGTTCCCATACCTAGGCCGCGTTCGGAAGGACTGTTTAAAAACCTTTTCTTCCTACATAAAAAACTAGGTGACTTATTATTAGCGCATGATTAATTAAGTGTTAATTTAAAAATTTGGAAAACAAAATAATATGATTTTCTAAAGCAACTTTACTATAGAAAATTTTTATAAAAAATATACCGTTTAACGGTTTAAAAAACATACACATGTAAAATAAGAAAGTAGAAGATCGGAACCTTAGTTCCGAACGCACCCTTAGTTTTATATAAAGCCTTGAGCTGTCGCAAAGAAAAATAATTCTGTGACACGATATGTTTGATTTTTAAAATCCTAATAATAATAAAAAGAAGAGGCAGCGGATGGGCCATAGAGAAATATAGTTACGACATTTGATGGGTCTTCTAAATATTATAAAAATGAAACCCAATGATACAATGAACTCTAAAAACTACAACGTCCAATTTTTTAAGATTTTAAGAATGATGAATAAAAACTGTGGTAGATCGAGCAAGCAAATAAATAGGTGATAAAGGAGTAAGAAGTAGTGATTGATGTGACATTTAAACACTATAAAATTAGAAATAAAGGAATGATAAGGTTCGGTCTTTCAAAGTCATAAGACAATGAGATAAGTATTTTACAAATTTTAAATAAAACCATCTATATAAAATAAATAATTTTGTACTGGTGCTAGCTACGCAATTACGCGAGCCACCTAGCTAGTTATAAGAAGAAGATGAATAAAAGGACTCGTAAAGACCCATCAATGCAAAATTAAAAACAGAGGACTTGAAAAAAAAAGTACTACGACCATAGTAGAAAAACTGGATTGGGACTTGATCCGCTGATCCACTTGGTTCATCGATGTGGAGAATATGGGTACTATATATTCACACGACTGGTTTATTCAACTAGATATAGGGGATAGATTATGTATATGGAATATGTAACGAACCATGACTCGGGTATTACGTTTCCTTGTGTATTAAGGAACGGCCCAAAGTCCTGGTTCGGTAATATTGTAGAGTAGGTTTAGGAAACCGATACCGTATCCGGTTAGGTTTCTATCTTTGTAATCCTACCCTCCCAACCTATATAAGGTGGAACGGAGGCCCTTCAAGGTCATATTCATAACTCGATCGTCAGATCAAATACAACACTTGGCGGATATAATCCCCAACAGGAGTAGGGTATTATTTCTCATCAAGAAGGCTTGAACCTGTCTAAACCTTTGTCTCTTCATCCATCCACTTTAGATCTCGTATGCCACCCCTTTTTCTTATTGCCGAATTCTAGATTCGACAGCTGGCGTGTCAGGTAGCAGTTGCGTCAAGTTTTTCATTGATAAGTGCAATGGAATCAACTTCAGAAGCCGACGACTTTGCCTTTCCTCCAAGACAGGCCAATCGCTTTGGTAGCCTCGATTTCATCATCGACGACCTCGGCAACATCTCTCTTCTCGGCTCGGATGCAAACCAGGTGGGAAGGGACCACGTCTACTCGGCCCTATTTGGGTTACCAAACGCCGCCAAAATCTACTCAAGCTACACCCCTCAGAGTTGGCTTCAAACCACTCGGGGGAATCGTCTATCGTCTACATCAGCTCGCCCTCATGGCTTCTCCAACAATGCGCCGACGTACCCTCAGATCACCATGCCACTTCCTCCACTGCTCGATGCAACGTTTGGATCTAGATCTATTTTCCCCCGTAGGTTCCGATCGGAACAAGCTTCGGCTTCATTTGGATTGGGCTTTAGGGAGGTGGGCGTCATACTCCAACCACTCGGATCTTGCACCAACATGGAGATCGCCAACTACTTTAGTTCTTCCGACGACCGCAACAACGATACCACCGAAAGCGTGGGAAGTTCCGAGTTCAACGACGACTACACTCTACTTCTCTTCGGTGTGTTTATGGTAGATGCAGTCGACGACGAAACACAAGCATGGCTGGCCAGAGAAGCAGAGGAAGTGTAACAGCCCACCTTCCAGAACCGCCCAACCTAGCCCAACCGACGGGCGAGCCCACTTACACATACCACCCCACTTACACTTTCGTCCTCGCTTTGTGTAAAAGGGTTAACCCAAGAGTGATATGGTTAAAGGGAAGAGGCCTTACAAGTTGGTTCTATCCTTGCTAAACTAGCAAGGTGGTACTAAACATGCGCACACAGATCTTATGGGTCACACAGGCCAAATCTCAATTGGGCTAGGATGTCACATACACCCCCCTTCAAAGGACCCGACGTCCCCGTCGGTCCAACTCACCCACATAGCCACACAAGCATATAGGCAAATGCCTAGGAACACAACCCATCTTAGCGCACATCTATACGTTCAGTGCCGGTGCCATATGCCATGCCATGTGCCTCACATAGAGCCCACATAAGCCATGTGCCATATGCCCGCACATTGACCCGTATGCGCAACCGCAAGGGTCGACTCTGATACCATTTGTAACAGCCCATCCTCCAGAACCGCGTAGCCTAGCTCAACCGACGGGTGGGCTCACTTACAGTTTCGTCCTCGCTTCGTGTAAGAGGGTTTACCCAGGAGTGATATGGTTGAAGGGAAGAGGCATTACAAGTTGGTTCCACCCTTGCCAAACAAGCAAGGTGGTACTAAACATGTGCACACAGATCTCATGGGCCACACAGGCCAAATCCCAATTGGGTCAGGATGTCACAGGAAGAACGTGCAAAACTCGAAGAGGAAGCCAAGTGCAAGGAGGAGGAAGACCAGAGGAAGCGAGATCTCGCCCGTGCTGAGTGTACTGCCCGCCACGCAATTCTTCAGACCCGTGTTGACAACACCAACGTCTTTGTTACGCCGCAACAAAACGCGATCGCAGTAGTTACCCTGTTTGATACCGTCATCGACACAGCTCCACCTAATGTAACACCGATCCTGAATAAAGTCAAGACCATGATCACCGCTACCGTGCCCCCAGAAACTGGAGGCAGCCATCGGGCTGAGGAATCTATTGTAGAAACACCTGCTGGCAGCTGTCTTCCACCTCTATGTTCCAGAGATTATCGGGTCCCCGAGCGCAGCAAAGAACATACATGATCTAATCTACATCATCGCGACAATAATGAGCAACGAGGTCCGGACCAGTCGGTCGACTCTTGCGATCGACGCCATGGACCAACTCATAATAGAAATCCTTGCGGCGACCCCTACTACCATGACGGCTACTGACAGCGTACACCCAGCGACCTGAGGCATGCACTTAATCAGCGCTACCATTAAAGGGAGCATCGCACTTATCAAGATGATCGAAGGCACTCTCTCGATAACGATGATGATGGAGTTCTAGCTTTTACCCCCGAACTGCATCGAGTGGATTGGTCGACTGGTTTTAAACCAACAGGGATTGAAAAATATGACGACAAGACTGACCTTGAGTCATGGCTCACCGTCTACACCTTGGCCATCCGTGTACCAGGAGGAGATAGTAAAGCTATGGCAAATTACCTGCCCGTAGCGCTCGCTGACTTCGCTAGGAGTTAGCTGGCTAGTTTATGAAAGGGCTTAATCGACTCTTGGGGCTAGCTTCGTGACCACTTCATCACCAACTTTTAAGGGACGTTTGAGAGACCGGGGACACGCTTTGAACCTGATGAGTCCTTAAAAGACTACATTCAGCGTTTTTTTGAAGCTCGTAACAAGATCCCCGATATTACCGACGATGTTATCATCGCAGCCTTTCAAAAGGGAATCCGCGACGAACTGCTCATTGGAAAATTCAGACGTAAGCCCAAGGATAGTCAAGAAGCTCTTCGAGATAGCCAATTCTTATGCCAAGTTAGATGATGCGATCAAGGCATCACGTCAAGAGAAGTAGTCAAGAAGTAGCTGGCGTCCCAAGAAAGATAATGGCAACAACAATAGCCAGAAAGATCACAAGCGTAAGCCCGAGGATCTAGTGGCTACAACCTCAAACCACCAGCAACAGTGCCCACGCGTCAATACTTATGACAAGATTATGAATGATCCTTGTACACATCATCCAAATCACAAACACGCAGCCAAGGACTGCTTCATCTACAAAAAGTTTGCTAAAGAATACATGGCGCAGCTTAAGTCGGTCGTCGAAGAAGACACTTTGGGTAAAAAAAAGGACGACGGCGACAGTGGTTCGGAACCCTTTCAAGACCCCAGAGTCGAGCTAAATCACATCTTCGGAGGTCTGCTCGCCTACGAATCCAAGAGGAAGTAGAAGTTAATCGACAGGAAATCAATGTCATTCAACCTAAAGTACTATAATACCTACGATGGTCCGAGGTAGCAATTATATTCGACCGCTCGGATCATCCGGACCGAGTGGCTCACCCGAGGCAGTATCCCCTGGTGTTAGACCCAGTGGTTCGCAATGTCAAATTGAAGCGCGTCCTCATCGATTGTGGCAGCGCCCTCAACATCCTCTTTGCCAAGACGCTGAATGAGATGCAGATTCCAAGATCCATGTTAAAATCAAGCTCAACTCCTTTTTACGGGGTTATCCTCGGGTTATCTTCAACACCACTTGGACATATCACTCTTCCAGTCACCTTAGGCACTGGGATAATTTTCAGATAGAAAATATTTGCTTCGAAGTTGTTGACTTCGAGGCCATCTACCATGCCATACTGGGAAGGCCGGCTCCTGCCAAGTTCATGGCCGTTCCCCACTACACCTACCTGATGATGAAGATGCTAGGATCACGAGGAGTAATTTTTCTGCGCAGCGACGTCAAGCAAGCCTTTACGTGCGACAAGAAAAGCTACGAGATGGCCCAATCTTGTGAGAGATCTCGGCCGACAGGAGGTCCGACTGGCTGCATCAACATCACTAGAAGGAGAAATTTCTGCCACGAAACTACCCAAGACAAGAGAAGGTGACGCCAAGACCAAGAAGATTCCACTCGATCCTGCGGATCCTTCTAAGACCGCTGTTATCGGTGCTAAGTTAAATTGTAAATTGAAAAACATGCTCATCACCTTTCTTCAAGCTAATAAAGATATATTTGCCTGGAAGCCATCCGATATGCCTGGTATTCCTAGAGAGATGATATAGCACTCTTTAAATGTGAGAGATGACGTGAAACCCATCAAACAATAACTCCGCCGGTTCGTGCAAAATCGGAGGGACGCAATCAAGGAAGAGTTAACCAAGCTCTTGGCAGCAAGATTCATCAAGAAAGTTTATCATCCTGACTGGCTGGCTAACCCAGTCCTAGTTCGAAAGAAGACGAGACAATGGCGAATGTGTGTGGATTATACAGATCTCAACAAGTCTTGCCCCAAAGACCCTTTCGGTCTACCTCGCATTGACCAGGTCGTTGACTAAACAGCCGGCTGCAAGCTTCTCAGTTTTCTCGACTGTTATTTTGGATATCACCAGATCAGTTTTAAGGAGTTTGACTGCTTGAAGACCTCATTTATCACCACGTTTGGTGCGTACTGCTACATCAGGATGCCTTCCGGGCTGAAGAACGTTGAAGCTACCTATCAGCGCATGATTCAAAGATGTTTGCAATCAACAACTTGGACGCAACGTGGAGGCCTATATCGACGATGTTGTTATTAAGACCAAGCAGAGAGACAACTTGATCGATGATTTAAAAGAAACTTTCAAGAATATCTAGGCCTTCAGGATGAAGTTGAACCCAAAGAAGTGCACCTTCGGAGTACCGTTAGGAAAGCTGTTTGGTTTCATGGTGTCCCATCATGGCATCGAAGCCAACCCGAAAAAGATCAATGCTATACGCAACATCAAGCCACCGAGTACCTAGAAAGATGTTCAAAAACTCACCAGGTGCATGGTGGCACTCAGTCGTTTCGTCTCTAAGCTCAGGGAGCGAGGCATGCCTTTCTTCAGACTGCTCAAAAAGACAGATGATTTCCAATGGACTTCCAAAGCCTAGAGAGCCTTTGAAGACTTCAAAAGTTTCCTCACGATGCCTCCCGTGCTGGCTTCGCTGAGTCCGCAAGAGCCTTTGCTACTTTACGTGTTGGCAACTTCCCAGGTAGTCAGCACAGTGTTGGTCGTCAAGCAAGAGAAAGGACATATTCAAAAGGTTCAGATGTCAATTTACTTTGTTAGTGAAGTGTTGGTCGACTCTAAAACGTGTTATCCACATGTGTAGAAGTTAATGGACGGAGTTCTGATCATGGTCAAGAAGTTGGCTCATTATTTTCAAAGCCACTCGGTTATTGTGGTTACATCTTTTTCACTCAGTGATGTCCTTCACAATCGAGAAGCTATAGGGCGTATCACAAAGTGGGCTTTGGAGTTGATGGCGTTAGACATCTCTTTCAAAGCGCGAATGTCAATCAAGTCTTAAGTTTTGAAAGATTTTGTTGCTGAGTGAACCGAGTTACAGGAAGGGACACCTAAGGAGAAGCTGGAGTATTGGACCATGTATTTCGACAGATCCAAAAGAGTTACTGGCGCTAGGGTTGGGGTTGTTCTGATTTCCCTGACTATAGAGCGACTATGTTATGTTCTTCAAATTCACTTCCTGTCATCGCATAACATGGTTGAATATGTGGCTTTGCTTCACGGGCTACGTCTTGCTGTATCCCTAGGGATACGTCGGATGATAGTGCATGAAGATTCACAGCTGGTCATGAACCAAATGATGAAGGATTGGTCTTGTCTCAAGGACAACATGGCCACTTGTCGCCAGGAGGTTCGAAAGCTAGAAGACAAGTTTGATGGTTTGGAGCTATCTCATGTTTTGCATCACAACAATGAAGCTGCTGATCAATCGACGAACTTTGGTTCCAAGCGAGAAGCTGCTTCGACAGATGTATTCGTTGAACACCTTCATGAGCCGACTGGTACAAAAAAGGAAGTTCAAGAAGAAGACTTATCAAGACAAGTCTCGATGCTGGATACCGACTGGACATCAAATTTTTGACTAAGCAGGAGTTGCCTCAGGACCCGGACGAGGTCGAGCGAATTCGCTGTTGCAATCAATGTTATGTAATCTCGGAAGGCGAGCTGTATAAACGCAACCCATCTGGTGTTTTGCTATGATGTGTTTCACCTAAGGAGGGACAACAGTTATTGACGGATATCCACTCGGATATATGTGGCAGTCATGCTGTGGCACGAGCTTTGGTGGGCAAGGCATACAAGCAAGGTTTATTCTGGCTCACAGCTGTTACTGATGCGGACAAAATTGTTCAGACTTATGAAGGATATCAGTTTTTTGCTTGACAATTCATGTTCTAGCTCAAGAGTTGCAAACGATTCCGCTCTCATGGCCTTTCGCCGTTTGGGGGCTTGACATAGTGGATCCTTTCAAAAGGGCTCCTAAAGGTTTTACGCATTTATTTGTTGCAATAGACAAGTTTTTCAAGTGGATTGAAGCAAGGCCAGCTGCAACAATCACAGTTGATAAAGCGCGGAATTTCTTTCTTAATATTGTGCATCAGTTTGGAGTTCCTAACAGGATAATTACTAACAATGCTACTCAATTCACTAGTGGAGTTCTTAAGGATTTCTGTGAAGATTTTGGTATCAAGATATGCTATGTTTCAGTTGCACATCTGAAGAGCAATGGTCAAGTTGAGCGCGCCAATGGGATGATTCTCCAAGAGGTTAAAGCTCGAGTCTTTGATAGGCTACAACCTTATGGGTAGATGAATTGCTTTCGGTCCTTTGGTCTTTACAGACTACACCCAGTCGGGCAACAGGTCAATCTCCTTTTTTCTTGGTTTATGGAGTTGAAGCTATGCTGCCGAATGAGATAGAATTTGAATCCCTTTGAGTGCGCAATTTTAATGAAGATAAAAGTGATCAGGATCGAACAGAAGACTTAAACCGGCTGGAAGAAGATCGTGAGATTGCTCTTATTCAATCGGCTAAGTATCTCCAAGGACTTCGGAGATATCATAGTCGTAATGTTCGTTCCAGGGCATTCATTGTTGGGGATTTGGTCCTGCGCAAGATCCAGACAACTAAAGATAGACATAAGCTGTCTCCCTTGTGGGAAGGGCCATTTATTATATCAGAGGTGACTCGTCCAAGGGCTTATCAATTGAAGCTTGAAGATGGATCGTCAGTTGAGAATTCCTGCAACATCGAACATTTGCGTTGTTTTTATACATAAGATTATCTTTTTGTAACTTATATCTCTTAACTTCTACGTCAAGTGTTTTGATCTTCTCGAGTAGCCAGTCGGGGGCTATCTTATTTATAATAATGATGATTTTTTCTTCAGTGACAGCAACTAGTTTGATTTATCATTGGTTTGTTTTAATTATCAGATGTTGACAAGTATTGTGAAATTTTTTGAAGATTTAACTAAGTTTTAGGCTTATATAATCAAAGAAAAATTTTTGTACTATATATACAAATCATAGTTAGATCAATATCATACATAAGTCAAATATTTACAATTATAGGTCATATTATAGTTGGAAGCCTATCTTTGGAATTCTTCTAGTATATCTTTGGCTATTTTCTAAGTAGGCTTAGTTGTTTCATTGATGAACTCCAATGCTTGCTCTTCGGTGGTGCCGTCTGCAAAACCATCTCCAACTGCACTAATATCCACTCGGGGATATAGTGACTTGGTCATGGCCAAAGCTTGACTAGATCCCATGGTTGATGCTTCGGTAATATTTTAATAATACTTGTCTGGAGCATTGCTCAGCTTGTCAAAGATCTCGGTGGCATATTCCGAGCTAGATCCGAGTCCATTCTGAAAGATGGCGTTGAGGACAGGAGCAGCAGCATTGGCGATGTCATCCCATATCGATTCTGCCCTCTTGATTCTGTGAAACCATAGGGTTTTTGGTTTATTTTAGTGATGGAAAATTGACAAAGTGTGAGAAAAATTTGAACGATAACTAACAATGGTCAGGTGAAAATATCTGTGCCGAAAAAGTATTTTATTTGCATGTGTGCAGGTAATTGAAAGAAAATTGAGAAAGAAAAGAAAGGAGGGATGCAAATTAGACTTCGACAAACGGCTTGGTTCAATTCGGCGGCCCAACCCAGAGAACAAGCCCAGCGCGGTGATGGGGCCCACGCGGCGCGCGCGCTCTTGCGCGCACTCGGGCCAGGACACGCGGCAGCCGGCGGTTCGACGAAGAGAAGGCGCGGGCGGGAACCGTACCGCATACGGGCGCGGACGCGGATCGGTGGACGCGCGGCGCGACGTGGTTGGTCGGCTTCCGGTGGTGGGACCCACGCGGGGCCGATGCACGCGGGCGAGCGCGCACGCGCTCTCTCTCCTGGACGCGTGGCGACGGTTGGTTGGCGGGAGCGGCGTGTGTCGACGGAGAGCGCACGCTCTCTCTTCCCCCCCGGGGACACGTGTCAACTCCTAGTTCGGCGCGAGCGGCTGGACTCCGGATCCTCTGCGGTTTGAGTTGGAGCGACCCGATTTCTTGTGAAGGAATGACGTGGCACGATGTGGTGCTTTGGATGTTGATCCAATGGCTGAGAAGAGGCTGAGTGAGGGTCAAGTTTCAAGGGCAACTTAGGTATTTTGCATAGGTTGAGTAGGGGTCAAGTTTTGAGGGCTTTTTAGGGTTTTCCCATGGTGCTCATGGCCTATAAATAAAGGGGTTGAGGCATGAGAGGATTAAGGCTTTTGGTGCCCTTTTGGGTGCTTAATTTTGAATTAAGGTTTTTGAGAGTTGTGAGAGATTTTTGTTTGCCTCAAAGGCATTTTTAAAAGTTTAAATCTTGTATTGTGAAGGTGTATGTCTGCTCCTAGTGAGCAAATTTTCTTTACACCGGATGAATGTTATTTTCGAGAATTTTAAATATTTGCCTCGGTGTAATTTAATTTATGCAATTTAAATTCCGCATTACTTACTGCAATTTAAATTCCGCAATTTAAATTCCGCATTAACTTTCTGTAATTTAAATTCAGCAATTTAAATTCCGCATTACTTTCAGCAATTTAAATTCCGCAATTTAAATTCTACGAGTTTTTGGATTTTAACTTGCGATGATGGTGAAGGCAACCTCATTTGTCTCAGTACACTTGAAGAGGTTGAACTCCTGAACTTAGCAAGTTTTTGCAATCTTTTCTCTCCGCCTATTTTGATCTCTCTCCTCCTATCTCAATTCCTGACTTGCCATGACGGTGAAGGCAACCTCATCTGTCTTAGAACATTTGAAGAGGTTGAACTCCTGAACCTAGCAAGCTTTTGTCTCATTTGCTTAGATCTGGTTTGTTCTATAGCCTCGATCTAATCAAGATTTCCGAGGGAGAATTTGGGCAGGAATTTTTAAAGGGGGCAAAATTTCATCTGCTATATTCACCCCCCCTCTATAGCGTATACCGATCCTAACAGATTCGCTCAGTGAAGACTTCAAACTGAGCTTGAGTTCTTGCTTTACGGTCTGAAGTAATAAAAGTCAAGACAAGCAATATATATTCTAATATTTCTCAAGATTCAAGATGAGAAGCATGATGATTTACCTTCCAACTCAGTTACAGCTTTATCTTTGTCTTCTTGGACCTTGGTGTTAGCTTCTTCAGTCTTCTTCACTTGGGCCTTCAAAGCTTCAATCTGAGACACATGGATTGAGATATACAAAGTCGGGTCAATATTAGGAAGATAAGTTTGATAAAGCATTTTATGGAGATATTACTTACCATTGACGGATCCACGGTATTCCAAGTTTATGTCCCGAAGCTGGCTTATTTCACTTCTTAACTCTTTTTCTTTAGCCTTGATGATCTCTTTGGCTTCTTTGAGCTCTTGTTGAACCAACCTCAAGGTATCGAGGTGAGGCACCAGTTTTTCCAGGGTTTTTGATTTGGTTTGAGATTGCCGGTAAATTCTCTATAAGAGCACAACAAGGTGTCAAGTTAGAGCAAAACAAAGTACTTCTTTTTTGAGATGAATTTTTTACTCACATTTAGCAGCCTGGTGGATTCGTTGAGGCTTTTCACTAGTATATTGCGTTCTTCAGCTTCTTTCTGTTTGTTCAGAATGATGCCATAGGCTAAGCCGTCTGCATCTCGCCATTGGATTTTTACTGGCGACAAGGAGTCTTCTGAAGACTTGATGTGGAGGATCTCTTCTTCTTCATTTGATGTAAAATTTGAGTAAATAATTAGCCAGCAGGTAATGCGAAGAATATTAAATCTAAGAAAATTTGTCAAAGAGATTTACTTTCATTTATTTCTGGTTGACTGCGAGTAGGACTTTGAGTTCCTTTCTCCTGGCTAGTTTGATCTTCGCCAGGAGCCATTTCAGTATTTCTCTCTTCGTTTTCACCTGCTTGAGGTGATTCTGAAGTGGTGCCTGTTGATTGGTTTCCTGTCGGCTGCTCCTAGTCGGTTGCACTTTCTTCATTAAAACCGACTGATCTCCAGTCATGGGCTCTTCATTTGTGTTTGTTTCTTCGGCCTTTCCCAATTGGTTACCAGTCGAGGGCTTGTTAGGAACCTCGTCGGCATTTGGGTTAACAGATTCAGTGTTCTTCTGAGTTTCTTCACGGACGGTTGGATCGATGTCTTGAGGTTTCCTGAGAGGAGCAGGTACAAGACAAAATATATGTGTTCAAGGTTTATTGCTCAGAGCATTGAAGACACAACGTGCTGGGGTTGATGACGTATTGAGAAGATGTCCTAAGTTTAAAGCCGGTTTTCTTTGTCGGAGGCGACGTCAAGATTTCACTAGTGTTCATTAGAAGATTCGAGAACAATTCTTCTTTTCTTCTTTTCAATCTTCTTAGCTTTTGGTTCTGTGGCTGGCAGTTTGGTTTCTTGTTGCGGCTTGATTTTTGGCCCACTGTTCGCTTGGCTGCTACCGCTTGGTATTTTTTTTTGGAGAGTGGCGAGTTGGAGTTGGGGGGTTCGAGATAAGATACTTATTTTCCTGCATAAAATTGAATGATCAAGATTTGCATCAATTGAAAGTATTTAATTATTAATGACTAGTGAAGTCTACATACCGGAGGAGGAGGATGAAGCAGGCTGAATGGTGTGACCGGGAGCTTATGGAAGTAATCTACAGTTATCCCGGATGAAAAAACTTTATACATCCTTTGACACATGACTCTGAAGTCGATGGACTGAGGGTCTTTACGATTGGGATCCGACTGGCCTTCATACTCAAAGGCTAGTTTGGATCTTTCTTATATTGGAGCCAGTTAGCATTTGATGAAATGCCAAGTGATTTGCTTGCCTTTCAAGCCTTTTTTCCTTTATCTCGGCTATCTGGGCTAGTGAGATGTCAGCTTCAGTTTTATATGTGCCTTCAGGCAAGGAGTTCCATTGAGGTTGATGAATGGGTGGAAGTCCTATGTAGTCGGGAAGGCAAGAAGAAGGATTTGAGACATAGAACCAGTTGGAGTGCCATCCTTTGTTTGAAGATTTGAGAGACAAGAAGAAGTAAAACTTTTGAAGATTTCCTTGCAATTGGAAGCCTGAGCCCCTAACTACGCAAGGGTTTTCTTTGAAAGGCTAGGCTTTCAAGTAGAAAAGACAGCGAAAAAGGCCAAAGTGAGGGAGGATTCCGAGGAAAGCTTCACAAAGATAGATAAAAATGACATGTGAAGAATAGAATTAGGGTTAAGATGATAAATCTTAATCCCATAGAAATCAAGAAGACCACGGAAGAAATCGGAGGTGGGAAGATCGAAACCACTATAGAAGAAATGAGTAAAGACAACAATCTCACTCGTGTTGGGTGTAGGGAACTGTTCGTCGGCTGCTGGTCGCCACTCAATAATCTCTTTCACCGGCAGTACACCGTCCTTCACCATCTCCAGGAGGTGCCTTTCTTCAACATCTGAGGTCGCCCATTGGTCGAAGAAGATTTTTCTATCCTCTGCCACAGATGAAATGGGGGAGAACTTGGATTTAGGCATTTTGGTTCTAGATCTGAGGATGGATGATGAGGGAAGGGACCCGCGTCGGATTTCCGTGAGATTTGGGTTGTTTTGGTGGCTGAATGCATAAGGAAACCCTGACCTAGCTCTGATGGCGGCGGTGGTGAATAGAAGCGCGAAAGAGGATTTTCGAGAAGACAAAGCGGCGGAGAGGATGATGAGTGGTTTTGGCAAATATTTAAGGGTATCGGTAAATGATTTCCTTTGGGCCAAGACCCATGGAGCGTTTACATCCCATATTCTTAGGTGTGGCCTATTACGTGTCTTTAGGGACTTGGGCATATTTGCTCTTGGCAATATGCGCGTGTTCAAGTGTCCAATAACTTAAAATTCTTTTATACAGCTGTTATATAATTTTTTAGGAGTTAGTACAATGTAATTTAAAAGGTGGCAAATAGTGAAGCTTTATATATAGTTGTTCTATTAATTTTTTTGTGTGTTAAAGACACTATTTGGGTTTTACAAAGCAATTGATTGGATATTATATCATTGCTTTATACCACATATGTGTGTATTTTTATTTAAAGACCAATATTATGGATTTATGGTTTTAGGCTGATTATATATTTTGGTCGTTTTTCAGGAGGTTAGTAAATCTATTTATGGATGTTATTTCACCCGGATTTTATACCACGAATGCCATATATTTTCAGGTGTGGTGAAATTGTGTGCGTTTTAAGTATTTGAGCATATTTGTTTTGGCAACTCGTTGTACAAAAGGTTTTGTTGTTAAAGTCCTTTGTTATGTGATTCTTAAAGACGTGAATTAGTTTTGGGCTATGCGTGTTATATGTCTTAAAGCAATCGGTATATCACTCAGATCATGTTATTTGAGGATTCACACCGTATGTGCTGTATATTAATATTAAGTTACTCGGTTGACTATAATTATTAGAAACCACTCGGTTGGTTAGATTATTTATTTCTTAACTTGGAGGCTACACCTAATTAGGTGTATCTAGTCGATGCATCTGGGTATATATTCTTGGTTATTTTTTTTAAAAAAATTCATCCCTTCATAGCATTTTGATTTGGTAAAAGCACTCGGGATACTATGGTGAAGATGATTGAAGCACTCAGCTTTGGATTAATTTGGTTTAAGAGAAGATTATCTTTTTTACTGTGAAGGTCTCAGGGGCTATTGTGGAGATTACGGATACCATATAACCACACGGCTGGTTTATTCAACTGGATATAAGGAATAGATTATGTATATAAAATATGTAACGGACCATGACTTGGGTATTACGTTTCATTGTGTATTAAGGAACAACCCAAAGTCCTGGTTCGGTAATATTGCAGAGTAGGTTTAGGAAACCGATATCGTATCCGGTTAGGTTTCTATATTTGTAATTTTGCTCTTCCAACCTATATAAGGTGGGCAGAAGACTCTCCAAGAGCATATTCACAACTCGATTATCAGATCAATACAACATCCGACGAATATAATCTCAAACAGGAGTAAGGTATTACTTCTTATCGAGAAGACCTGAACCTGTCTAAATTTTTGTCTCTTCACCTATCCACTTTAGATCTTGCACGTTACCCTCTTTTCTTATTACCGATTTCTAGATTCGACAATCGGTCCAACAGACTGACTGGTGAATCTACGGTTCAACCGTGGTTAAAAGCCAGATGTATGATCGTGTAGATCCAGAGCACAGACCATATGTTGTCCACTAGCTGTGTTCGGCATCTGCATATTAGGAGAATAATTCTCCCATTTTTCACGCGCACGTTTTTCGAACCGCTAAACAATACGTTTTTCAAAATAAAATTATAGAAAAGTTAATATAAAAACATATTAATCTAGTTTTCAAATTTAAAATAGTTAATATTTAATTAATTATATACTAATGATTTATCTCATTTTGTGTGCGGAGTCTTCTCTTTTCCTCTTCTAAACACAAGCCATGGTCTACGAAAGAAAGCCTCTGGCTACCAACCAACTTTCAAATCCCACCCGCACCCTTCTTTTTTGCACATTTATTTCTCGCAAAACCGCCAGTTCACGGTCCGTAGGTTCGCCGGTTTAATTGAAAACCGTCCGTTATTCGTTTTTCTTAGGTCAGTCCGGTCTGATAGCACGACGGTCTTCGAATGAAAACGAACCGGCCGTGTGACCTCTGTTTTCGGTTTTTTCAGATCGAACCGCTAGTCAGGTCTGGTTTTTTTTACTATGACTACGACAAGATATGATCAATTAAGGCCTTTGCTCCGATCATTCTTCCACAAGTAATTTTGATTAGGTAACTTCAGTACTATGATTCAAGTATCACAAAATTACAAAGATTTTAACACGTGACAAATAACCCATAGGTATTATGATCTAGAATTTTACAAAACTACACTATTTAGGCTGCGTTCGTTGGTTGGGATGGGGACTATTCCCTCAGACACACAAAACAAAACGACTCATTAACGCATGATTAATTAACGCATGATTAATTAAGTATTAGTAAAAAAATGGATTAATATAATTTTTTAAAAACAACTTTCGTATATAAACTTTTTTAAAAATATATTGTTTAGCAGTTTGGAAACCGTGCACACGAAAAAACGAAAAACGAAAGGGTGAGTTAGGAAAGCCAACAAACAAACTTAAAATTAATCTATTTTTGTCCACCACATGCTTATGAGTTACTACAATATGAGAGTTGTAGTGATCTAACATAAGTGTTTTTCTTTATTTTGTCAGAGTAGTTAAATTGGTTATTGGTTATAAAATTCTAGATTATGCATCCTGAGGTTATCACATGCCAAAACATGTGGTGTCGTGCAAAGTAAACCATGATATATGGGCTCTTTTTTCTTATATCGAATTCCCTTGTCTAAGGTAGATCACAAGCCATAGATAAAGAGGTTCAAGCCCAAGAAATATGAAACCACAACATGTACACGATACGCCCAGCTTGTTATATATATGAATCAAACTCTTGTTGATCAGCCGGACAAACAACAAACGACACCAATGGTAAATTTTGTTACACAATAATTAGATATTTAGATGGAACACCTGGCACAGCCCGCTTTTATCTGTATTAGAAAATGGACGGTTATTAGGCTAGTCCCGCTGAAGTGCTGAGGCCTATAGCGACCTACGAACCCGGACTTCATGCAAGCATGCTGCAACCACTCTATGAAAAATAAGATCATCTGCAGCAAAACTCATACTCGCATAGTTTCTCATGTGTTAGCATCCATATCCTCTTCGAACTGTGCGCATCTGACTCGACGAATAATAGGCCTCAACTATTTCCAATAGCATACTTCACGTCCGGTAACTCTGCAAACCTAGCAAGCATCCAATTCTGTAAAAGCTCCCACGTTGCATCGTGCCATCACTTGCTTGGACAAGCAACAATAATACAGGGCGCCTTTATTCCTGCACATCTAGGATTTGTACTCTGCACACTTGAGAGATCTTGCATATCGAGTACGAAGATCTATAAATACCTTGTTGCCATCCGTTTCCAGTTCATCATCAAGAACACAGCCGCTTAAGAGCTTCTGAGCTTTACCCCAGGGTCAGGACAGAGCAGAGCAGAGCAGCATCAGAAAGAATGGCGTCCCTGAAGGCCGTGAAACCTGCCGGACTTGCCAAGGAGCCTGCTGCCAAGCTCAGTGAGACGGCGACGAAGCCGGCGGCCGCCAAGGGCGGCGTCAAGAAGGCTGAACAGAAGCCCCGGGAGCCCAAGAAGAAGGTTTAGTACTGCAACTGATCAACTTGATGTTGGTAATCTTGCTGTTGTTTTCTTGGCAGCCTCTCTTCGTGATGATTTAGTCTTTGGCTATTTTCATGTGAAATCAGGTGAAGAGCAGCAAGCCGGCGGCAGCCAAAAACTGAAAGTGGCAACAGGAGAGATGGAGATAGTACGAGGGTCTCCATCTTATGCTATGCTATGGAATTATGAATCCCGTCTGTCCCTTCCTCTTCGTCACCCCGTGATGTCTTGATCATGTAGCAGCAACCTTAGTCAAGCTGGTCTTGATGGTGTGTGCAGCCCATGTGATGAATATTACAAATAAGATGGTACAGTTGTGACATCCGCTTCATCTTTTTTCACTTGATGTTAATTCTGTTTGGATTCCATCATTGAGAGTTCTGTCGTCTCCATGGTCTCGCCTGAAAAAACTCGAGAGAACAAACCCATCATGTAAGAAAGAGCAACTATGAACAAACACGTATGGAAAAAAAAGAAGTAAAGATCAAGCAAAGCACAACTGGCCAGGCTAACAGCAAAACAACTGAAAATTCACTAAAAAAAAGAATTACGAACGAAATCGGGGTCATCCATCACAAACAATCAAGCAAAGATATCTTTGCTTGATTGTTACAATATACCAACACAAGCACTTTGTGTAACTTTGTGCCAACACAAGCCTAAACGAAATACAAAAGAACATGCACTTTGTGTAACTTGGTACAGAACTTCAAGGACTGGGCAGTTGCTACAATATACCGATTGCTGTCGGAAACACTGCAAAGGTGTCTTGCTATATCAATCTAAGTATAGCTCATGCTATATCAATCTAAGTATAGCATGAGCCTTTATATTAGCTAGATAGTAACATCCTAACCTTCTGCTTTACTAAAATTACCCATGATTATGTTAGTATATCTATGGTTACTCTTATTGAGAAGAGTATGGCACTCAAGATGAGACAATTTTCTGGTTTTCTTTCGGTCACAAACTCAAAGTCATACCTGCCCGAGGGAGGTTGGATACATATATATATAGCCATAGCTGGCTGCAAGCCTATTGCTGCACCCTCCTAGTCTACAATTCGAAATTTGAATGGGATGCTGTCCTAGAGGCATCCAAACTGAATAAAGCATAAAGGAGGCATAAAGGAGATGCCAACTGCTGCTGTCCTACTAACCGCAGCTGTCCTAGCAACTGAAAATATGCTAAAGGAGTAGATGCTGTTCTGAAAAGGTGAAACTACTCAAAAAGCAAAAGAAGGACTCACGACCAAGGACCACAAAGACTTATCCATCATTCTCCCCCTAAGTCTTGTGCGTCATCTTGTGGGGAAGTTGGGCCATCCCGATCCTGGAGCAGAGCTCGAGGAACTTGATTCTCCCAAGGGGCTTTGTGAGCAAGTCCGCAAGCTGGTCCTTGGTGTTGATGTAGCTCGCCTTGATGCTCCCTTCTTCCAAGTAGCTTCGGATAAAGTGGTACCTCACCCGGATGTGCTTGCTCCGTTCGTGAAAAACGGGGTTCTTTGCCAGGGCCAGGGCGGACATGTTATCCACCCTGAGCTCTACCGCTCCAGTGTTTCTGCCGAGGAGATCACTAAGCAGTCGAACAAGCCAGAGCGCTTGGGTCGAAGCGGTGGAGGCCGCCATGTACTCGGCCTCGCAGCTGGACAGGGCCACCACCTGCTGCTTGACCGACTGCCAGCTAACGAGGCACTTGCCGAGGAAGAAGAGAATCTCGCTCGTGCTCTTGCTGGTGTCGATGTCGCCGGCGTGGTCGCTGTCGCTGTACCCGACGAAGTGTGCCTTGCCAGGACACCTCAGGTAGTAGAGACCGTGGTCGAGAGTCCCCGCAACATAGCGGATGATCCTCTTCACAACCTGCTAGTGCTCCGTCGTCGGTCGCTGCATGAACCGACTGACGTAGCCGACGGAGAAGGCCAAGTCCGGCCGTGTGTGGGTGAGGTAGCGAAGGCTCCCCACAAGACGTTGGTACTGTGTAGCATCCACCTCCTCCGTCGTGCTGTCGCGGCTCAGCTTCAGTCTCTCCTCCATCGGAGTGAGGGCTGGGTTGCAATCGGTGAGCCCAGCCAGCTCAACGACGTGCTTGGCGTAGGCGGTCTGTCGAAGCGTGATCCCGAAGTCGTCCTGGTGCACCTCGATCTCCAGGTAGAAGGAGAGAGGCCCCAGATCACTCATCTGGAAGGTGGCCTTCATCTCCTCCTTGAATGCCGCCACCTCCGCATCCTTGGTGCCGGTGATCACCAAGTCGTCTATGTAGACACCCACCAGCAAGGTATGTCCTCCATTGCCCCGCCGGTAGATGGTCGCCTCGTGTGGGCTTTGCTCAAAGCCTATCCCCTTGAGCGTGGAATCCAACTTGGCATTCCACGCCCTCGGTGCCTGCCGCAAGCCGTAGAGGGCCTTGTGCAGGCGTAGCACCTTGCCCTCCTTGCCGGTGATCACAAATCCCGGCGGCTGGTGCACGTAAACCTCCTCCTTCAAGTCGCCGTTCAGAAACGCCAACTTGACGTCCATGTGATGGACGCACCAGCCTTCCTGAGCAGCCAGCGCAAAAAGGAGTCACATGGACTCCATCCGTGCCACGGGAGCGAAGGCATCGTCGTAGTCGATCCCCTCCTGCTGCACGAAACCGCGTGCCACCAAGCGAGCCTTGTGCTTGACGATGGCTCCGGCTTCATCCCTCTTCAGCTTGAACACCCACTTAAGGGTGATCGGGCGGTGATCACGGGGGAGGTCAGCAAGCTCCCAGGTGCAGTTCTCCTGAACCGCGTCCATCTCCGACTGCATCGCGGCACGCCATGCCGCGTGTTTCTCGGCCTCTGCGAAAGACTGAGGCTCACCGTCGTCACACGCAAGGTGCAACTGCGCCTCCAGGTCGCGAGGCACCAGTCCTGGCACCGGCTGATCGCCGAGAAGGTCCTCCATCGTATGGTACCTAGCTGCTCGCCGTCGTGGTATGCGTCGATGCGCTCCCCGTCGTGGGAGGGTGGAGTAGCGAACTCCACTGGGCTGCGCTCAACACGAGCTCGTGTCGAAGTAGGCGTGCCCGGAGGAGTGGCTGTTGGTGCTGGAGCGCGTGGGGTCGCCGGCTGTGGTGGTATCGGCGAAGAGCTCGTCGCAACTGAAGTCGTTGCTCGAGAGTGTGTCGCTGCCGGGGTCGGTGGAGGCTCGGGGACTGGGGTAGGCACGCTCGGTGAAGAGGAGCTACCTACTCCCCCAGCTCCCTCGAAGTGGACGTACTCGATAGTGAAGTCGTCGTACGTCGGGGTCGAGCCATCGTCCACCGCCTTGTCCCATACCCACCCCCGCCCTTCGTCGAACACTACGTCGCGCATCGTGCGCACACGCTGTGTCTCCGGGTCGAGGATGCGGTAGGCCTTCGAGCCCTCCGCGTAGCCGATGAACACCCCTGGGGTGCTCCTGTCGTCGAGTTTGCCGATGTGGCCAAGCTCCTTAGCGAACGCGAGGCAGCCAAAGACCCGCAGGTGGGAGACCGCCGGTTTGCGCCCATGCCAAGCCTCGTACGGTGTCCTGCCATCGAGGGCCTTGGCAGGAGAGCGGTTGAGGATGTAGACGGCCGTCACCACCGCCTCTCCCCAGAAGATGGCCCGAGCCATCCCCACAACCGTCTGGTTGCGCCGCTCGACGATGCCGTTCTGCTACGGGCTGTACGGCGCGGTGTAGTGGCGCTGAATGCCCTCATCAGCGCAGTACGACGCAAATTCAGCCGCCGTGAATTCGCCGCCGTTGTCGGTGCGCAGCACGCGCAACTTTCGGCCGCACTCCGCCTCCGCAGCAGCCTGCGTGCGCCTGATGGCGTCCGTAGCCTCTCCCTTGCTGCCGAGGACCATCACCCACATGTAGCGGGAGAGGTCGTCGACGAGTAGCAGGAAGTAACATCGTCCTCCTGACACCGGGCCACACAAGTCCCCGTGCACGAGCTCGAGCCGCTCCTTGGCTCGAAAGCTCGTCTGCTGGGGAAAGGGGAGCCGCCTCTGCTTCGTTAGGACGCAGACGTCGCAGAGCTGCTCCACGTGGTCAAGGCATGGCAGGCCTCGCACCATCTCCTTGGCACTGAGCCGCTTCAGGGCCTCGAAGTGGAGGTGCCCGAAGCGCTCGTGCCACTGCCACGCCTCGTCGTCCCGACGAGCGGCGAGGCAAACTGGTTGTGCCACCTGCGCGCTGAGGATGTAGAGCCGATTAGTGCTTCTGGTTACCTTGGCAAGGAGGTGGCGACGGCGATCCCAAATTCTCATGACTCCGTGCTCGACCAGCACGTGTGAGCCATTTTCATCCAGCTGTCCAACGCTGATGATGGAGTTCCTTAACGCGGGGATGTAGTAGACTCCGGTAAGCAGCCTGTGCTCACTGGACTTGGCGGAGAAGGTGACGGAGCCGACGCCCTTGATCTCCACGCCGGAGGTGTCCCCAAACTTGACGGAGCCTCGGACGCTGGAGTCAAGCTCGGTGAAGAACTCCCGTCGGCCAGTCATGTGATGGGTGGCGCCGGTGTCGAGGTACCACCCATCAGCCTTGTCGTTGCTGGAGCTGTTGCCGAGGAAGGCGTGTACCTTCGGCTCGTCGAGGTGGAGGAAAGCCGTTGCGGCCAGTGCCGCTGGAGATAGCTTGATGCTTGCGTGTGCCAGGAGCAGAGCCGGTTCTTCCTCCTCCACCTGTGCGACGTGGGCCTGGCCGCGTCGTGGCTGTCGGCAGTCTTTGGCCCAATGGCCAAGCTTGTCACGGTTGCGGCAGGTGTCGTCTCGTGCCGGCTTGTGGTTGCCGGCGGCGCCGCCCTGGGCGCCTCTGCGAGCGCCACCCTCGGCACGTCTTCGCGCCCACCGCAGCTGGACACCTCCGCGCGCCTTGCGCGGCTTGCGGCCGCCTGTCGAGGAAGAAGACTCCCCCTTCCTCCCGTCACCCTGAGAGGCCTCCCACTGCTCCCGAGTGAGATGGAGCTTCCTACCAATGGTGATAGGCCCCGAGAGAGGCTGTGGCTCATCACCGTCGACGACCTTGAGGCGACCTAACGCCTCCTCAATCGATATCGTGGAGAGGTCCA